>JAKOGI010000084.1:700000-705000 GCA_029747015.1 Carnegiea gigantea | reverse complement strand
TGTCACGGCATAACTCCCACTTAGCTGGGTTCGTCACTCTTTATGCCATGCGAATCGTCAGTCTAGATTTTCACCCAAAAATCTAACCTGAGCCACTAGATCAACATACTGAATGTTGGTCTTGACACTCAAGATTCGGTTTTTAAGGCTTCAATATGAAAACTTATTTCATACTCGACTCCCTCGAGTCTCATCTTAGTTTTACTAAGGCGACTGTATTCATTCCACTCACACACTTCCAGTGTGAGTAATCAATATTGCACACCTAGTGCTAATATGATTCAGTCTTATCCTACCCGCTACTCAAACGTCAGGGTGATTGCCTATGTGACTAGGCCAATCAGAAGCCTGTGACATTTGAATATACCTAACGTACAATAATGAGCATCTTGCCCATAAAAGAAACATGTCCATCACGTAACAGAACATGTCTAGATACCAAACCTTATAAAATCCAAGACTCTGCCAATGAGTTTTGGACACATCACTAGGAATGGGTTTAGTTAAGGGAACATAATCACCTTATTAGTCTACATATATATACTCAATGGCAATACTTTTTGTCTCTATGGTACAAGATACACAATCTACCTCCATAGCTGACATTGTTGTGCAGTTGTGCTTCTTTGCTGCACCATGACAAGGCTCTCCCACTCAGGGTGAAGACATATCCTAAGGTTAACTTAGACTCATCCGAGTTACCAACCCAATGAAAATTTGAGCATCCTCTCAACTTGAGTCTTGCTCCTTGATAGCAAAATGCTGAGTTATCAATACCACGAAGGTAACATTTGATTCTCTTGATGACTTATCAATCAGGAAGTCTTGGGTTACTTTGATAATGACTTATCAAATTATCCGCAAAGCAATATCAGGTCATGTACATAACATGGCTTTCATTAAGCTTACTATGATACTAGGGCTAAGGATATTGTTCATTATCTCTATTTTGTCATCTATTTTACAGCATTGGACAAGACTCAAGATTGAACCCTTCTCAATTGGAGTATCTATGGGTTAAGAATTATAAACTCAAAATTGTTCCAAGACACTTTGATGCATGCTTCTTAGGACAGCTTTGGATTATTTCCACTCCTAGGACATACCTAGTTTCACCCGTGTCCTTCGTCTCAAAGACATGGAATGACTACCGTTTAGTAGTTTTAATTATCTCCAAGTTGTTCCTAGTCAATAGTATGTCATTAATATTAGGAACGTAATCCCCATGTTGATCTTTCGATATATACAATGGTCTTCTGAAACCATTTAAGCCAAAATGGCTTTATCGAATCCAGAGTACCAAGAATTGGAAGATTGCTTAAGATCACGTATAGCCCTTTTAAGATGACACAAATTGTTCTGTTATCCCTTTGATACAAAATCAATGGGTTAGTCCATATAAATCTCTTTCTCGAGATCACCAATGAGAAAAACAATCTTTACTCCATTTCGAACTACTCAAAGTTCGAATGGGAAACCAGGGCTAGGAGTATCCAAGCCTGAACTTATCAATTGAACTATCCATCCGATATTTTATCTTGAAGACTTACATCAGAGTGGAGTTTCAACGTGTTCTCAAACCTTATCAGTGAGTCCATCTCATCCCTTATGACATCCAGTCACTTTTTGCGATTTAGTGATTCAATCGCCTCTTGATAAGAGGTAGATCACTAATCTCCCAATGGAGTACATAAGAATATTTCTTTTCCAATTTGAAAAAAAAATCGAGGAATTCTTCCACGCTTAGTCCTTGGGATGCTGGGACCTTCATTATTTGTCCGCCTAGGTAAGAAATCCCTCCCCCTTTCTCTAAGAGGTATGGGACTAGGAGTTTCCCCCCCTTTCTTTAAGAGGTATGGAATCCTGATTAAGAAGAGAAGATTACTCCCACTATCCATTGGAGGTGGGGTCCTGAACATGAGGGCTAATTGCATGTTCTGGAGTAACTCTCCTCAACAATTGGAGATTGAGGACGAATTTCATTCTCCTTGACATATAAACCTTCACCATTCTTACCAATTAAGGAATGTGTACCATCCTCAGTGACTTAGTGAGAATTCAAATCCTCCCCCTCATTGAGAGGTGGTTGAAGGTGTTATTGTAACTCATACAAATTAAGGTCCTTTTAAATTGCACCAAATCCTAAGAAACTCATCCTTAAGAAAATCAACATTGCGGGATGTTGTTTCACGAAGAAAATATTCATGATCTCAATTGGTTTGAAGAGTTTTAATATTTCATACCAATTGAGTCCTACTACCGCTATAAAGTATATGAACACATCGCGTACTTAATAACGGTGGAATAGTAGGTACATATACCTATATATGTAGCTCCATGATATGCTTTCATATTCATGGACCCGCAGATGTCTAAAGTGAAGAAATGCTAAGGGATTTGATGGACTCGAAATCTTACAAAAAAGATTTCCTATTGCTTTACTAGCTAGGCATAACTCACATTTTGCACCTTAAGCCAAGTGAGTTGGTCTAAAAATGCCATCTTTAGCTAGTTAACTCTATCTTGACCCTTATGGTCAAGACGACCACGTCTAAAACAGATTCAAAAATGAGACAATGATGGAAGATGTTCTATTTCGTCCATTAAAAACACCTTTTAATGTGACATGGCCAAACAAATCGCCGTGCCATATGATGTCCAAGACATCTAGACGAAAATTAAAGAAAACTAACCTTAGGGACAGAAGACATAAGGAAACATCGCACCTCAGGTGCATAGAGAGCATCGGGAGGAGACAAGGTAGTCCCTTCAAGAAGCCTCGAATGATTTGTCCTTAATTCAAGGACATCATTTCTATTGTCGTTACCCAAAATGACAATTTGTGAACCCACTGTGTTGCGGTGAAAGTTCACAAGGATTAACTCGTTCCTGAACTATGCGCTTGGTTGCTCTCGTATCTATGATCCACTAAGGATCCCAGTTAGCAACAAATGCTTGGGAGGGTACACATTACCCAGGAGTGGCTGTGGAAGGAGGTACCTTAATCGACTTAGGACAATCCTAAGCATAAGATTCCTAATTTCAACAATCATAGTACTCACACGTGCTATATGCTTCTCTCTATTTCCTTAGCCTTTTTCCCTTTCGTAGTACCAATCTTAGGTCCAGAACCTTTTAAGGGAATGGATCCGGACGAACCTGATACTAAGCTAATCTCACATGTACTCAACAGTGGAATGACTTTTATTCCCCCGCTAGATCGACATTGATGCAATACGACAAAGTATAACATCTTGATCGATCTATTCTCGAACAACTTTTGGTAATTTTTTTTTTAAGTTTTCTAGATACTATTCACGAATAGTATCATCTTTGCCATCCTATAAGACCTAGAACCTCATGAATGTCCTAACATTTCACGTTCATTCAGAAGAAATTGAATCCTCTGACATTATATATCATAGTCAGTGCTATCAAGTTCTTTTATTGGTAAACAAATTACCAACCTTATTGCCATATCTAAAAGGTATAGATTCTTTAAAGTGGACATTAGACATATTTTCAAATAAATAAATTATCAAAAACTCCATTATCCATGTCGTATGATCGAAAATTTCGCTAAGCTCATAATCATCTCATACAAGCATGAATTAGAAGTTTT
Source organism: Carnegiea gigantea (assembly GCA_029747015.1). Lineage (NCBI taxonomy): Eukaryota > Viridiplantae > Streptophyta > Magnoliopsida > Caryophyllales > Cactaceae > Carnegiea > Carnegiea gigantea. Next base: position 701,378 of record JAKOGI010000084.1, on the reverse strand, counting down.
TATAACTTATTTATCATAATTTTCCATAAAACAAAATTTATGGAGAATATTATGGTTAAACAAATTAACATTTTAGATATATTACTAAGATATCCAACTTAATATAAACCAAATTTACATGAAGTTATCTCATTATTTATAACTACTAATATGTCATTTAGAACTCTATCAATGACATACCGAACATAAAATTCAAATTATTATATAAAACACATTTATATAATAAAATGAATATATATTGTGAAACATATTTTAATAATAACATGTTACAAAAGGATTTCATAAAATGCCCAAATAGCATTATATAAAATGCATTTATATAATTATATATTACATGAAACTTATTCAAATATTATTCTTAATTTATAAAACACATTTATAATGTTACGAATTTGAATTTTATGAAACTAGTTCATAAAATAACGCTAAATTACATAATTAGTAGGTAATACGAAACGAATCCATATTCATCAATTTGGGTAAGGAAAAAGTGCTAAATTAGCAAATTCACTACAACTCACATAGTTCGTATATATAAGACACATTTATACAATACTACTAATTGGTGATTAACATGAAACATATCCATGTAATTGAATGCAACATAATTTGTAACATAAAATATATCCAAATATTAATCGCAATTAATTAGATATAGAACAGATCCATATAACATTAAAGTTTGGATGAAACGAATTCATAGTAAGACTCGCAAATTATATAAAACATATTCATATAATATTGCAAACTTAGAATTTATGAAACAAATTCATAAATAGATCAAATACCTTTCATATCCAAATAATAATATGAGATAACTACAAGAGTGACAGAACAATGAACTGATTCATAATTGCTCATATTTTGTATAAAAATATTGAATCATGAAAACACATTCATGTAACGAGATATTATATAAAACGTATTTATATAATATAACTTTTGAAACATATTCATTTGTCGACCAAGTGAGATCTTCATATCACGATATTTATTGAACTCGAGTAAAACAAATTTACGTCATATATACTAATTTTATATATGAAACAAATTCATATAATTTTAACCCTCATGATTGTTAACAAGTCACTCAGCACGAAAATTTCAAGTTGACACATACACAAAACGAATTTATATACGACATTGAACATATTAGTGTTTTAAGATGAAACCATGCATTTAGAATTATAACTAATTCGAACCTTAATTCAACGAATGAATTAATTGCATGAAACTTTATCAACGTGAATATCATTATAATTCAATTAAAATCATGCTATGATTAATGATAATAATTAAACAATAATGGCTGAAAAATAATTCGGCCCAAAATAATCGAAAATAGTCTGACCCATATCATTGAAATGTGGCAAGAAGC
>JAKOGI010000084.1:397500-695000 GCA_029747015.1 Carnegiea gigantea | reverse complement strand
CTCTCTCTCCTCTTTGAATCCTCCCTCGTCTCTCTAGAATCCTCCCTTGGCTCTCTGCTCTCAGTAGTCTCTAGGCTCATATCTCTCATCTCCATTCTCACCATGCTCTCTCTCTCTCTAGAATTCTCTCTTCCTCTCGTCTCTATCTCAGAAGTCTCTCATTCTTTCATCTCCCTCCTCTCAAAAGCCTCTCATCTCTCTCGTCGGTGTCCTCTCTATGCTCTCTCTCATATCTCGCAGACATCGGTTCTGTAGTAACCTCTGTGACCAAGGGATGAAGTTTGGGTCGTTTACCACCTTCACGTGTCAACTTGGAAATTTCAACACCACGACGTTGTAGATTGGCCGAATCGGAGTCCACCGGTACCACCCACACAGCCAACACGCCACTCAGGCGGTGGCACGTGGGTCTACGTGCCTCCGTTTTCATAGCCGTGGTGAAATTTCCGGCGTGGTTTTGGCAGATCGGGGGTTTGGGAAGTACACGGAAGAAGAAGGCAGCCGGCAAGGGCCTTCGTCGGCGGTGCATATGAAACACGCGCCACCCCTCCGACTCAGATCTAATGGTAGAGGTTGTTTCTAACCATTTTGGACTTATAGCGGTGTTTCAGGGAGACAGTGGAGGAAGAACAGAGGGGAACGATTCCTTCGTTGGCGGCGCGTGTGGTCCGCACGCCATCCCTCCATCACGGTGCTGATGGGTTATGTGTTGTACTTAGTGTCGTCCTCGTTTTACCTTTTCCCTCTTTGATGTATTTAAGTATTTTTTGTAGATTTTGTGATGTGTTCTTTTGGTGTAATATTTTGTGTAGATCTAGGGTCCTCATTTTACCTTTTGCCTTTTTGATGTATAAGTATTTTTTGTAGATTTTGTGATGTATTCTTTTGGTGTAATATTTTGTGTAGATATAGGGCGTTGACGGTCTGTAATGTCAGATTTTTGGGTTTTTTGGGTATGTAAGGAAGTTCTTACTTTGATTAAGATATTTTGGGGAGTTCACACACTCGCATCCAAGTTTTCGAGGCCATGGATCCGATTCTCTGGTGGATCTCATGGCTGTTGCTCTTCCTCTTACCCCGATACATTTTTGACTATATATTTGATTATTTGATTTGGGTTTCTGGGTTTGTTTGAACCTTTTTGTCTGATCTGGGTTGGTTTTTGGTTTTTGGTTTTTCGGTTGGAGATGTTCACAAATTATATGGACTTCTTTATCTGGGTAAGGTAAATCTCTGTTTCTGGATTTGTGTGATCTAGTTGTTGTCTTCTGATTGTGGATGATGTTTAATATTTTCCGTGCATTTTTTAGGCTTGCGTGACACTTGTGATGGACCTTGATATGTTTGCATGACTGTTTTTCGGTTGATTATCTGGATTGATTATCTTGGTTTTTGGCATGGTGATTTTGTATATGTTAAAGATATGTTATATAAGATATTTAAAAACATGCCACTATTATTAACCATACTTGTAGATATTTTTCAAACATGATGCCTTGTGTTTTTTCCAAATATGTTATTTATCTTGGTTTTTGGAGTGGTAAATCTTTAGAATCTATTATATCTTTATCTAATATGTGAAGATATGAAGGATGACAGATGTGTTTTGGTGTGGTGTGCTTTTTTTATATGGTAAAGATATTTAAAAACGTGCCACTATTATTAACTACACCTGTATATAGTTTTCAAATATGATGCATTGTGTTTCTTGATATCTTGAAAGCCTAATCGATTGTTTCTATCTCTATATGTGTTTCTTGATCAGTTTGGTGTGCTTATGAATTGTTTTATTTAGTTGGTACACCCAAGTAGACATTAGTTTTGGTGGTTTTATTTAGTCGTCACCACCATTGCACGTCACTTATTTTTTGATCATGGTACATCTGATTGGGGTGTTTATGTAGGATATTCTATGTAAATGATATAAAGTGAGGATGAATTAAGTTTGATATTGTTGTTGATTGTATGTGTTTAATTCTGTATTTGTTTTTCTGTATTTCTTTTTATATATGGTACGGAAATTGAAACTGAAATTTTGTGCTTGTAGGAGTATGATTTTCTGTGAAAATGTCTATAATATTATGTGATTTAGTAATTATATGGTAGTATGTAGGACTAATTGTAATATTAAATTTGAAACTGTTCCCCCACAAATTTATTAGTGTTTTAGTGAGAATATTACGGGAAGTAGTCAATTAGAACTTGGGATGCAAAAAGTAATTAGATTTGTATTGTGTTAAGTGCATCAGAGCATCAGAACATAACATCAGTACATAACTTGGCAATTTTAGTTGTTGATGCATTCTCTCATGTGTTGAATAGATTAGATTTAGGTCATTATATTTGAAACGTTTACAAATCATACTCTAATTTTATGTTGCAAATGATGTTAATTCACAAATATAAGCATCTGAAGTGAACTTTCTTAGAATTTAGGGAATGAAATTTTCATGGCTAACTTGTTGGGAAACACTTAAAATTTGCATTGCATGTCATGTTTAATGCTCTTATCCTGAACATACTTAAATTGGATTCTGTGATTGATTTCCTTGGATTAAATTCATTAGTCCAACCTAAGAGAACATACCTAAGCAGGAAGGAAAAAAAAAATGTGGGTGTATGTGGCCTACTTAGTTTAAGTGAGATGCATATAGTCGTGAAGTTATGAGAAATATTCTACTGAACATGACTAAATTGGCAATTTAAGTTGCTCATGCATATACTCTTGTGTTGAATACATTACATTTGGATCATTATGTGTGAAACGTTTACCAATCTTAATGTACTTTAAAGTTGCGAAGATATAAATTTAGATATGAACTCATATAATTATAACCTTCTGTGAATGATTTCCTTGACTATCACATGCATGTTTACAATCAAAAATTGCATTTCGTAAATATGATGATAGGAAATGTCTGATTGAAAAAGGTAGGTGGCAAGAAAATGGTGGCAAGAAAATGGGATCTCGAAATGGGTCTTGGACACTTGCAAGTAATACGTATGCTTGCAGATGTGCTATAGAATAGTACGAACCGTTAGTCTCAATAGCCACGATTGGTGGTTCTTGACATAAGAATTTCACAATTTATATATAAACTTTGACATATTCAAATCAGTACCTGCGTTATAAGCTGGATTTCAATTCTGCATTCTTGCACGGATATGATTGGGGCAATTAGTGACTCTTGAAATACATTAATTTTGCACTTCACATCTAAAATACATTAATTTTGCACTTCACATCTACAGTAGTGCCCTTAAAACATAAATCAATACCTATGTTTTAATAAGCTGAATCTCAATTCTGCAATTCTGCACGGATGCAATTGTGGCAATTAGTAACTCTTGAAATACATCAATTTTCCACTTTACAACACATTTACAGTAATGCCATTAAAACGTAAGTGTTAGGTGACTCATACCTTGAAGTATTGCTATGTATGGATCTCGGAGGGTTGGTGATGTCTAGAGGTGGACTCCCCAGAAGGAATTGTGGTATAATCAGGGCTGTAAATTTGGGACTTTTGGTTTTGCAAAGGGAAGGTTATTACTCAGGGATGTTGTTTGTAAAATCAGAGGTGGTTGCATTCCACTCATATACGTGGATTTGTGGGATTTTTTTTTAATTTTTTTGGCACAGTTTTAGGGGTTGGGTGGTTGCAGTGTGGGCTCTGTCCTACTAACGTGGGATTATGGGGTTTTTTTTTTTTTTTCCCCCTAAACAGTTTTAAGAAGTGGGTGGTTGCAGTGTGGCATAGAATTTTGGGGGTTTATTTTTTTTTAATTTAAAATGGGTCAGATGTGTGGTTTGGGCGGGAGTGCATAGAAATTCAAGATTTTCTATTTCCTAAATTCTCAGCATTCCACCCATTCTAGCATCTGTAAGATAAAGATTATTGATGAAAATGTATTACGTGCTTATTGGTACATTTATTTCTTTGTTGTATACATGACATATATGATGATAGATATGCCGACATCATTAAAATGGTTATATTTTTTTAAAAAAAATTCTAATGAAGGGTTATTATGATAGCAGACTAATAGATGATCATAACTTTAAGATAAAAGGAGATCGATAATCACCATACTGAAAAAGATTGATGTAGCATAGATATACTTTTTTTAAGTTAAGAATTTCATTTATTCATGATGAATTTGTGAAAACATTAGGCATACTTGGTTTGCTTCTACGTATTTCTGTGTTAGATAAGTAAAGGTTTTTGTTAATACGTTAACTTTGTCACTTTTTCTTTGAAAATTTTGCTTATAGATCTGTTGAGGTTTAGTCAAATATTTTTGAGGACCAATAATTTTTGTAAAATATTTATGGGTCCATCGAGCTCTTTAAAAATATTTTTTCAGGTGCTAAAATGATGATAATACCCTTACAATATTCTTACAAATGATTTTTTAATTTCTACAATAATAGTAGTAGCAATAGTGGTAGTAGTAGTAGTAGTAATAATAATAATAATAATAATAATAATAATAATAATAATAATAACAACAATGACAATAATAACAATAATAATAATAATAATTATTATTATTATTATAATTATTATTATTATTGCATAATATAAATATAAACGTCCCTCCCTCTCTCTCCTAGCTCCGCACCGCACATCAAATCATCAACCCCTCCTCCCCAATTGCCACTGCCACATAATAGCACAAACCGGCGCCGCTGACCTCAGATCGAAGGTCACTCTCAGCATCCAACTTTCTCTTTTTGTTTTTGCGTTGCCTTGTTTACGGTTGCAATTGCAAAGTACATACACGGACTTCTCCCAGCGCACGCCTAGCCATCAATCTTTGCTTGCCAAAGAAGTTACAAGGTTGAGATAACATATTATCCCGAATTCCGAAAATTAAAAATAAGAGCTAGGAAAAATAATTACAAAAATATGTACAAGACAATATTTACTAGTAGCGGCTCTCATCGTAAAATAAGAGCTAGGAAAAATAACTACAAAAATATGTACAAGATAATATTTAGTAGTATTGCCTCTCATCGTCCCCCCCCCCCCCAATCAAGTTAGCGTATGTAACTCGATCATGCACAGCTTGCTTTTGAAAAACTAAAACTGATGTTTTCCAGGAGTCTTAGTCTTGATGCGTGCAGGCTGAAGGTTAGTACTGAGGTGGGAGAGTGTAAGATCACTAGACTACAACCTCTCTCGAACAAAATGGCAATCGATCTCAATTTTCTTCTTATGCTCATGAGATACCAGATTATTGGCAATGTGAATAATTGTCTGACTATCACAAAACGTTTGCATGCCACGAGTATTGAAGACCCCAAGGATGCAAGAAAAGTTTTAGCCAAATGAGTTCACTAGTCAAGGCTACCATAGACTTGTACTCCACCTCAGCTAAAGAGCGGTAAACAGTGACTTGCTTTTTCGTTTTCAAGAGAAAGGCGAGCCTCCAATAGTTACAAAGTAATTCGTTAAGGACCTAGAGATTAGTAGTGGCTACTAAGAATAAGTAATTGCCTGCAACATCCTTCAAATATCGTAGTACTATCATGGCAACATCCATGTGTTCAACCCGAGGTGCTTGCATGAAATGAGACAAAATTTGCATGGCATAGCTTAGGCTGAGTCGAGTAATAGCCAAATAAATAAGTTGCCCAATCAACATGTGATATCTACTCGCATCATTTAATAATGGTCCATTGGATAGGGGAAGTTTATGATTTGCTTCAAGTTGGAAATAAGCAGGCTTAGCCCCTAAGAGTGCACAGTCATCAACAATTTCCAAGGCATATTTGGTCTAACTTAGGAACATTCCCTATGGCCCACGAGCCACTTCAATGGCAAGAAAGTATTTTAGAGGACCAAGATCCTTGATGCTAAAACAACCATTCAAATAAGCCTTGAATGTGTTAGATCCTTTAGTGTTGTTTCCAACAAGAACAATGTCATCAACATAGACTAATAACGCTAAGAAAATATTACCCTTTCTATAAGTGAAAAGAGAATATTCCACACATGAGCAAGTAAATCCATATTCATAGAGCTTAGATGAGAGGTTGGCAAACCATTATCAATGTGCTTACCGTACCCATATGATGATTTTTGAAGCTTGCAAACTCGATTAGACCGTCCACAAGTGAATCCAGGCGACATGCTCATGTAGACTTGCTCCTCAAGATCACCATGCAGGAATACATTGTTTACATCCATCTGGTGCAATTCCCGACCTTTTGCAACAGCAACACTGACCAACCAGCGAACACTAGTCATTTTAGCAACGACGGTGAAAGTCTCATTATAATTAAGACCTCGACTTGGTGATCAGCACGACTGACTAAGCAAGCTTTAAAATGCTGAACTGAACCATCAAAATTATACTCTACTCAATAGACCCGTTTGCAACTAATGGATTTCTTTATAGGTGTAAATCTGTAATATCCCACGTATGATTTTTCTCCAATGCAAAAATTTCCTCCCTCATGGCTTGCCTCTAACGATGATCTTTAATTGCTTCATGATATAGGCTCAACAATTTTAGTAATAGCAGGAATAAATTTTCAGTGAATATCAGAGAAATTATTACAAGTGACATAATTAGTGATTGGATACCGTGTACCTGAGGATCCATTTCAGATTGGGTTATTGGCATGGCGAGAAGGGTCTATTGGATAGGCATGATAACATAGATATTCATCCAGATGGGGCAGGCTGTGACACTCTTGTTTGCAATGCCTAGGCTGTTCAAGGAGGCCTCGATTTGCAGTAGATTTGGCCTAAGGCTGTCCAGGTTGTTCGGAGGTCGCTGGGCTTGGAGGGACGATGGGCTCAGAGGTAGACTATGGGGTTTGGAGGCCTAGCACAGAGGGGCCAAGCAGTGGGCTCACATCCCCCCTTCATCTAGAGCTTGATCAAAATCTGAGACATCATCATCAAAGAACGAAGCCTTGTCTTCCAGTTTTGAGAATATGTCTTGTAATCAGAATGTGTAGACGAGTGTTGTAATGACCCAAATGGGGAAACTGCTTCGTGGAACACAACATCGCGACTTATAAAAATTGTGTTGGCCTCAAGATCATATACCATGTACCCCTTTTGCCCGAAAGGATATCCAATGAACACACATTTACGATTCATGAAGCAATTTATCATTAGTTGTAACTTTTTTTGCACATAAGATAAGCTCTAAAAAACTTGTATATGGTCATAAGTTGGTTGTTGATGATAAATCACCTCATAAGGAGTTTTTCCCTTGAGCAAACGACTTGGAGTCCTATTTATGAGATAAACAGCTGTCAGAACACATTCACCTCAAAAATGAATAGGTAGGTTTGCTTGGAATTGTAAGACCCTAGCAACATCTTAGCATGACGATGTCTACGTTCAGCCCTACTATTTTGTTGGAGGGTACCTACACAACTTCTTTGTTGAATCAATCCATTCTCGGCATAAAACTGGAGCATAGGGTCAGCTATAAATTCGAACTTGTTGTCACTTCCAACTATTTGGATTCCTTTTCCAAATTGATCTTTAATCATGGCTATGAACCTTTTTAGTAGAATGCTGGTTTTACTTCTATTTTTATTAAGTATACCCAAGTAATCCAACTTGCATCATCCATAATTGTTTGAAAATAGTGAGCTCCACAGAACGAGGTTTCTCTATAAGGACCCTAAATATCACAATGAATTAAAACATCCACTTTACTTTCACTATGAAAAAACTAACACGAAGTTTGTTGGGCTCTAAAACAAATATCATAAATACCCAATTTATTGTCCTTCATACTAACTCCTAAATGATTAGGAAGAAGACCTGGAACTTCACTAGATGGATGCCCCAAGCGAGAGTGTCATAGATGAGTGATGTCAAGGGCCATTAACTTGAACATTTTCTTGTGGCACCTCTTTGTAGTAATAGGCCCCTTAAAATCTTCAAAGTGCGGCCCTATGATGCACAAATATCATCATAAAATGTCATAAAACAATTCAAATTTCTATATATTTGAGCAAACGAAATTAAATTCAACGCAAGTCAGGAGCATATAACACATTGCTATGCCTCATAGTGCTTCCCAAGATGACCGTGCCCTTCTTGCTAGCTACAAACTTTTTCCCATTTGGTAATTCCACACCAACATGCACCACATCCTGAATTTCATCAATTAAATTTAAGTTACTAGTCATATTGCAAGAAGGGTCGTTGTCTAGCATCCAAAGGCCTTTACCTGATAGCGTCTCATGGCCTCGATTTTGGAGTGTCAATCAAGCTTAAGAGCCTTTGTGACTTTTTCGAGGAAAGTCCAGTTATGACCACCTGATTTGCTGTTTGATTTGCTTCGCTGTTGCTCGCGTCTGTTGCTGCCTCGGTCACGGCTGCATGAGCGCTTCTCACCTAACCCCTCGACCCTGGCTGTAGCCTCCTTTTCCATGACTGCGACTGGCCCATGTGCTGAGTAGCCTGTGATTTCGTACTCGTTGGCTTCATCATGTCCATATCGTCCACAATGCTTACAACTTCCCTTTGATCATCATGCGATGTTCTTTTGCAGCAAAGGCCAAGGCTTGCTCGGTACTAACATCTATTTTGATCATTAATTTCTTGTAGTTCTCCTCTTGCTGTACCATATTAAAACTTTTGTTGATGGGAGGTAGAGGATCCAAGGCAAGCACTTGACTTTGAACCATGTGTTGGCTTTCTTGAAGCTCATAATGAGTTTGTTAATATGTTTTGATGAAAGACAAAAGGAGATTAATCAATTGATATATTAGCATGCTAGTGTATATTGGCATGATTCTAAGTGAATATTGGCATGCTAGTGCATATTGCTTAATTGAGTTGATATAAGTCACCACAATATTTTGAGATGATTTAGAATTCAAATTTGAATATGTGATCTTTATGATATTATATTGTGTTATTCAAATTTGAATATGAGATTATGATTCTTTAAATATGGCCATATCTTTTGCAATTAAATTCTAGTTGTTGCTTGGGCTAAAAATAGTAACTAACAGATTTGATAAGCTAAATCTCCAAGCAGAATCATCAATTAGCTGATGAAGAATCAGTAATTAGCCGTTGAAGATTTTGGGACTTGTTGTTGCTGAAAATTAACCGCAGTTCAAGGCCTTGAAGTTGAACTCCAATGGCTTGAAGACCAGTTGAAGATTTTCTTTCCCTTTTTGAATGTAATGGCTGCTTCAATTCCATTTGCTTTAAAAAGGAAAGGTCCTTGCAACTGAAAGCAACACAAGAGAGCACAAGCAAAGAACGAGAAGAAAGAGAGCTACACTTGCAAATTAAGAAGAAGACGTTGAGAGATACATCGAGCTTATATTGGCATATCTATTGTGTTTATTTACTGCTTGTTATAAAGTGTATTTTGCTATATTTCTTTGTATTGGGTTAGGTTGATTAGTTGAAGGGTCGACTACCCGAGTACAGTTGGGAAGCAACGCATACGTTGGGACACTTAGAGTTGTAGGTTCAACTCGTAGGTTGTACGATTAGTAAATCATGTGTAATCGACCAATCTAATAAAAGAAAGAAGTTCAAAATCCCATCGGTAAGGGGTGCCTGTAGGTAGAGGACTAAGCATGGCCGAACCTCTATAAATTGCATATTTTGTCCACAGTTACTTTTTTGCATTTTCTGTTTTGATTATTCTGTAACTTCGATTATCACCATATTCACTCCCCTCTAGGGTGATTTAACTAGTCAAACTGGGCCAACACCGTGGAGTAAAGTCCATCATCTAATCTCATCAACAATTGATGGGTGCACTCAGCTTCAATCGTCTACACCACTCTGGAACTAATGTTACATTCACACTTTCCGCACATACAACTAGGAATTTTGAAGTAATTTCCCAACTCATTCTACATTTGAAGAATTCAGGCACCTCGAGCCCCCTTGCTTGCAAGCGGCTGTCTCAGTTTAAGATTGTGAGATTTTGCGGGTATTGGCAATTGCATATTGTCTCTTTAAGTCATCCCACATGGCCTTGGCCATTTCTGTATATGCCACACTATAGCATGCAGTTTGGGATCTATTATGTTGATGATCCATGAATGCACCAAGGAATTAACCACATCCCAAGCGTTGATTTCGCTCGAATCTTGACCTTCTTCAAATGTAGGCTTCGTTACGGTTCCATCTATAAACCCTAACTTTTTATTTGCTTTAAGTGCGGTTCTTACAACTTATTGCCGCAACTCATAATTCTTGCCGTTAGAGGTAATTTTCGTAATGATAACTCCAGGTCCATCACTAGGAAGAACCGACTATGGTGACTGACCATAAATTACAAATCTCTTTCCATCAACCCTGATTGTTTTTTTTTTTTGGGGGGGGGGGGGGGGGGGGATAGAGTTCAAGGCTCTGATATCATATAGAACTGGATAATTTTTGGGGAAGAAAGCAAGTTCTCTGTTAGTTATTGCCTTGCCCCGTTTACGGTTATAATGGCCAAGTATATGCACAGCTTTCTCCAGCACAGGCCTAATCCTAGCCATGAACGTTTGCTTGCCAAAGAAGTTACAAGTTGGAGATAAGATATTATCCCAAAAATAAAGACAAAGAATTAGGAAAAATGATTACAAAAATATGTACGAGATAATATTTACTAATATTGCATCTTATCTTAACGCTACCCCGCTTTTGCTCTGTTTTCCCCCAAATCGAGGCCCACAGCCACCCGCCACCACTAACTTCAAACTCTCCACCTCCACCATTAAAAACTCTTCAAATTCCTCCATATTTTCATGATTGCCTGGCTGCTTTTGCTAGCCGGCCTATTCCATGTGAAAATAGAAGCAAATTTTAGATTTTCAGTAACGGAGATGGAGGAGAAGAATTTGAAGTTGGCGGTCGTAGGTAGCTGCGGGCCTCGATTTTTGGGGAAAAAGAGTGGAACAGGGCCTCGAAAGGTGATCGACAGATGGTGGTGACTAGTATGTTGTGGCGCTAAGGGGAGTGAGTATTAAACCTAGCAAATGGATCATTCGATTCGGGTACGGGTACGGGTCGGGTCATGTTTGGGTTAAATGAGATTTCGGGTTATTTTGGTTTGGGTCGGGTATGGTTCGGTTCGGGTCAATTTCGGATCAACCAATTTTTGGTCAAATACGCTTGTCATGCCAAAACAAGCAACTTTGTAGAAAATTTCGGATCGGATATGGTTCGGTTCGGGTCAATTCGGATTTCAGGTCCACTTTTAAGTGAGTATATTTCGGGTGTCGGGTCGGGTATGGGTCCAAGTCGTTCGGTTCGGGTTTCGGGTCTTGGGTCAATTTTGTCAGGCTTAGACTGAGTATGCAAGTGGGCGTGAGGACAGAGAGGGAGGAGATGATTATTATTATTATTATTATTATTATTATTATTAGGGAGGATATTATTATTATTATTATCATCATCATCATTGTCATTCTGATTATGATGATGATTATTATTATTATTATTATTATTATTATTATTATTATTATTGTGTTGCTGCGAAAATTACTATTAATGTTGTTGTGTTGCTGCGAAAATTAAAGCATTATTTGAAGGATCGTATAGGGCATTATTTTCTAAAACTTCGATAAACCTGTAAATATTTCACAAAAATTGTAGATCTCCAAAATTATTTGACGAAATTTCAGGGGACCTATAAGCAAATTTTTGCTTTAAAACTAGTTAAATATTTCTTTAGGTTCACAAATTCATCAACTTATTTTAAACTCAATAGTATAAATGAATAAAAAGTTTTTGGACACCAACAATTTCAATAATCCCAACTTTTGGTGTCAATAATCTAAATTTTAGAAACGGCACCCAACACCCGAAATTTTAAGGGTATTTATTTTAATGTCCCACTATAAAATTAACGGGTAAGTTTGAGTCGCCAAATTAAGGACAAGGCAATGGATTTATCCCATGTATAAGTTGTTGATGTATGATTAAAAAATGACAACCCCCTTCCACGTGGGATTAATGCACCATCACATCATCAATAAGTCAAGTTAACTTAAGTCAGTGGTGCGATATTAAAAATAAATGGCGTTAAAGTTTGAGACATTAGATGCTATTTCAAAGTTTTCAATGCCTCAATAATGAAATTGTTAAGATCCAAAAATCCTATTTTATTCAAAATAATATCGTATCCTCATGAATCACTATTTTGTACTGATTCATCTATGACATTTAATATTAATTGTAAAATACTCATTCTAGAAAGTTACTACTTAAATAAATTGGAGGAGAATATTAACCCAAATAGTCAGGCACTATTAGTACTCAATTAACATATATGTGTTCAAACAAATAATCCCAACATTGCAAATATTGGATGCCAATAATGTAAACTTCAAAAATAACACATAACACCATAAACATTGAGACTATTTATTTTTAATACCCACTAACCAAGTTAAGCTAAGTTTGACTCGGTAGAAGAATAATGTGGCAACGAATTTATCCCATGCAGAAGTTGCTAATATGTCATTAGATAAGGACAAGCACCGTCGATGTGGGCTGAATCCATCGCTACATCAACATTTTGAGGAGGAAAACCTATTTTAATGCAGTGGTGGTGTTAACCGGGCCTATTTAGTTAGGCCCGACGATCACTTAGTGTTGCCTAGGACAACAACCCTATCTGCCCCCATAACCTATAAAAGGGAGCTTTGGGGGTCAGCCACAAGTACACATGCATAACACTCAAATCTCACACACTCTCTTTGCTCTCCCTCATGGCTGTCGTACCATCGATGCTGGGCTTTCGGATTTAGAACGTGGGCATTCCTAAGGCGATTTTAGTAGCTGCTTCATATTCAGATCTACGTGGACTACTCCCGACAGCTATTTCCGCATCCAGGTCAATCATATTTTGTCTAACAGTGGTATCAGAGCCAAACTGATCGGATTTAGTTCGGTCTAATGCGTTGAATGATTTGAATGATAAGCATGCTTGATTCTTTAAATATGGCTATACAATTGGTTGTTTAGTTTTCGTAATTATGCAACTCATGACATGCTTCTGTGATTCTGATATCTCAAATTGACTAAAAGATTGAATTTTTAGTCCTAATAACCGATGAACGCATGCCTAGAATACAAACTACATCATGTTTTTTTCAGATTGCTTGTAAATTCATACAAATTATGGGATTATGTGTTAATTCTGCCAAGATTATTGTGCGAGTAACATGATTACTTTATCAACCATCATTATTTATGCAATTAGAAAGCATGATTCCTTATATTACTGAAAGTAATTGAGTTTTTCTATGAATCTGATTCATTAAAATCCGTGAAATCTGTGTCTACAAATATGATTGTTTAACAACTCATGATTCAAATTCATGCTTGAACATGCTATTATTCTACAAATGTGATTGTTTAGATTTCAAGAACATGTCTTATGCTAAATCATAACAATCATAACATCAGACATAACATGATTTCGAGAAACATGTCTTATGATTTCATGTCTTTTGCCCAGTTGGTATGATTGTGGATGTGTATGCATTATGCTATCATGATGTTTAAACAATCGTACTTGACTTGAGTGCTAAATTGTGAAAGGCATTTTTTTTGAAAAAGACTCAACCCCAGTCGACTGAATCCTAATCACCGAGATCCAAAACCCTAAATCTAAACTCCCTCTGCCTGAAACTCGACCTCGCCTAAAACGAAAACCAAAAAAAAGGAGGAAGAGGGGTAGAAAACAGAAATAAGGAAACCGAGCCATACCATCAGAAACCTCCCGGAGGTGTGGCGTGTGGATGTCACGCGCCGCCAACAGAGGTCGTTTGGCTTCCTCTTTCCTCCAATCATCACCATAGCCTCCGACCTACGTAACGCCGACCAAAAGAAGCCAAACAAAACCATCGTTTGAAGGCGCATGACCCCACGTGCCACCACCTTAGTGGCGCGTTAGAGGCGTGGGCTATCTTTAGACTCGGTCTTGACCGATCTATATGATGATGTCATGTGTTTTGATCTGGGAAGGGAAATCAAGAGTTAAAAGGGGGTTTCATCATCTGGTGGAAGGGGTTTCATCGTCTAGTGATGGGCAGATCGTCTCGGTATCTATGGCGACCCAGAAGGAGAAGGGTATCGGTGCTGACACCGAGAAAGGGGGAGAGCTTTCTGGGTAGAGAGGACCTTGAAGAGAGAGGGCGAGACTTAATTTCGGGAAGTTAAAGGCAGAGAGAGTTAGAGGTGAGAGAAACCAAGGATATAAGTAAGAAAGATAGAGTGAGGCATTTAGGGTTAGTTAGGAGTTGGGTATGTGAGTGGCACTCACTTATAAAAGGCCCCTCGAGTTGGGCCATTTTTTTGGGCCTCTTTTTCATTTTTTTTTTTGGTTCGAATCTCATGCCCAATTTTATGAGTCTATTTATTTTTGGGCAAGGTTAATTTTGGCCTTTTAACCTGATTTGTGATCTGGGCTAATCCTTAATTATTTTCATAAATTGTATAAGTTAGTCTTATATGCTGAAAATAATTATGAGTTTATTTCATATGTTTATATCATTATTGTTGATTATTTCGTATTATTGTTTATGTAATGATAATATGAAATTTAGAGGTATGTCATATAACTATGTGTTATATGTTAAATTTATTTTAACAAATTGTTATATGAATTAGTTTTATATAACATAAGCTTATGTTCCATGCTGCCATTTTTGTAATAATAGTAGAGCTAAATATAAGTTTATATTATAGGAGTTCTTCATTGAAAACACCTCTTATGAATTAGTTTCATAAAGCTTATTTAGATAAATATTTACGTGATTAAAAGCGAATATCTTCGTGGTAGTCACTATATTAAAATGTTAATTATTTTAACAAAACCTTTAACGAAATTCTATGAAGTTAAGTTAATAATTAAATTAAAGAAGCTCCAAATTCGTAACTGTATGTGATGATTATGAGTTTATCGAAATTTTCGAACGTATATTATGAATGATGGGGTCTTCTTGATAATTTAATTATTAAAACAACATGTCTAACAAATAAGTATATACTTTCAGATGTGGCAGCTAGAAACATGATAGGTTATATGCAATTTGATGACAAATTGGATGGTTCGAACTGCGATGTTTAGCATCTGAAAGTCCAGTTCTATTTAAATAATGATGACTTGCTAGACCTCTTGACCTCCTCCATGGCTCCTCCAGCTGGAAAAGATGAATAAGGTAGGGATATTACTGCAACAAAGTAGTACAAAGAAAACCTAAAGGCATACCAAGCATGGTTCAAGCGCGATCGTTCTGCACACTATACTATGCTGTCTTGCATGCGGGACGATCTCCGGGTGAGTTTGAACATTTCCACACTACTAAGGAAATGTGGACACAGCTTAAAGTTAGGTTCGGGTAGACATCTGCTACAAGGTTGCGTACCTTGCAGCTGAAATGGATACAGTATACTATTGACTCCAGTCGTACTATCTCCGACCACCTTCGAACTATGAGTGCCATGGTTCGAGACCTTAAGGCTGCAGGGCAAGAGGTTTCTGAGGAAGAACAGGCCTTGAATGTGATTAGGGCTCTTCCCAATGATAATGAACATTGGAAGAGTTTTAAAGTATTCATGACACACAGTGAGCACATCAAGACCTTCGAGGCAATCTCTAAACACCTCGAAATGGAGGAAGAGCGTTTAAAATTATATGCGCCTCCTAGTGTGGCATTCATTGCCAAAGCATCGGGCCCCAAGGGCTGGAAATCTTACAATGGTAAAAAACCTAAGAAGGGCCCCTGTCCTCCTCAGAACTCTCGCTCCAATGGTGGTACTGCCATGAAGCATAAGGCTAAGGGCAATAGAGTTAAGGATATGGCACGTGTGAAGTGCCAGAACTGTGGAAAGAAGGGTCACTCCCCTCGAGATTGTCCTGAGCCAGCCAGGGTACCTTCTTCCACCAAAACTCCTGAATTATATGTTTGTTCCCATGCATTCATTGCTAATTCTCTTCCTCAATGGATTGTAGGTACGGGAGCAACAAAGCACATAGTTCAGGATAGGGCTGGATTCGTAGAGTTCTATCGCTACCTGGTGGGTTCACGGACTGTCGTACTGGAGAACGGCAGCGAAGAAGATGTCCTTGGAGTAGGAACATACCAGCTGAAACTCCAGGGAGGAAATAAGCTGCATCTTCATGACATCCTCTATGCACCTGGGGTGCGATACTCCTTAGTTTCTTATATTTCTTTAGAAAGATTAGGTTTTACTTTTGGTTTTCGTCTAGACAGTTTAGATTTGTTCTATGATGGCAATTTGTTTGGCCAAGTAACTTTGAAAGGAGATTTTATTGTTTTGGATTTGGATGATAACTATAATAATATATCCTCTACTTTTGTTTCATACTTTGACTCCAATTCTGAATCTATTAAGTGGCATGCTAGACTTGGCCATGTGGGCCAAGATAGGATAAATAGGTTAGCTAAAGAATGTATTCTGGACTGACTCACTAGGGTTAAGTTGCCTAGGTGTAAGTTATATATAGTTGGAAAGGCAACAATGAAGCCTTTTGGTAAGGCCTCAAGAGCATCAAGTCCCTTAGAATTAATCCACTCAGACATACGCAGATCCATGAATGTTAAAGCACGACATGGGGCTCTCTATTTCATTACTGTCATAGACGATTATTCACGATATGAGTATGTGTACCTACTATCTCATCGCTACAAGGAACTCGATGTGTTCAAACGTTTCGTAGCAGAAGTAGAGACTCAATTGGAACGTAGGGTTAAGATCCTTCGAATTGATCGAGGTCATAAATACCTCTCTGATATGTTCAAGGAGTTCTGTGAGAAAAAAGGTATACAAAGATAGCTAACAATTTCATACACTCCACAACAGAACGGTGTTGCGGAACGCATGAATCGTACATTGCTTGACATAGTCAGGTCAATGATGGCACATGCTAACCTCCCAATCAGTTTTTGGGGGGATGCGTTGCTTACGGCAATCTACATTCTTAACAGTATGCCGAGCAAAAGTGTACCTGCTACATCATATGAGTTATGGTGTGATAAGAAGCCATCCTTGTACCATTTACGCCCATGAGATTCGGCTGGCTATGTGCATAACGCAACCCATAAACATAAAAAACTTGGTCTAAGAGCCACTAAAATGCTGCTCATTAGGTATCCCGCACAATCTAAAGGATATGTGATGTACGGGAATACCCAAATAGTGGCATGATAGAAATATATTCCCGCAATGTCGATTTTCTCGATGATGAGTTCCCGACCATTAGTGAAGTCAAGAAGGATATCGAACTATTTAAATTACAGCAAAATATCCAACCATCATTCGGTAAGGGGGAGAATTTGGATTCTAATTAAGTCACTGAAGATGGTATACCTCCCCTACCTGAAGGGAATGGGGGAGGCTTGTTTGACTAGGAGAATGAGATTCATCCTCGATCTCCTATGCATGAGGAAAGTCAACCTGCAAGTGAGGTCCGTCCTCAATCTCCAGTTCCCAAACATGCAGTTAGTCCACATGTTTGGGGTCCCACGCATCAAAGGGATAGTGGGAGCAACTCTCCATATACTCAAGGTCCCATACCTCTTAGAAAACGGGGGAGAGATGCCTCACCCAGGCAGACAAACAATGAAGGCCCCAGACTCCGAAGGAGTAAGCATGGAAGAATTCCTCGATGATATTTCCAAATCAAAGAGGAAATATTCCTATGCACTCCCTTGGAAGTCGAGGAGCCTACCTGTTATCAAGAGGCAAATGACTCACCAAACTACAAAGAATGGATAGATGCCATGAGAGATGAGATGGACTCAATGGCAAGAAACAAGGTTTGGGAACTTATTGATCTTCCACCCCAACGTAAGTCTATTAGAAATAGGTGGATTTTCAAAATAAAACGTCGGACAAATGATTCAACCGATAAGTTCAAAGCCCGTTTAGTGGCAAAAGTTTTTACACAAATTTAGGGTGTAGATTATGAAGAGACATTTCTCCTATGGTAAGATTTACCTCTATTCGCCTACTCCTAGCCCTGGTCACCCATTTGGACTTAGAATTGTTTCAAATGGACGTAAAGACTACTTTCCTTAATAGTACCCTTGAGAAAGAGATCTATATGGACCAATCCATTGGTTTTGTGTCAAAGGGACAAGAGGACAAGATGCATCGTCTTAAAAGGTCCATATACGGCCTTAAGCAATCTTCTAGATCTTGGTACTTAAGATTTCATGAAGCTATAACTTCGTTTGGGTTATTCATGTTTTCGGAGGACCACTGTATGTATGCCAAAAGATCAACTGGGGGGATTATATTCCTTACCCTATATGTTGACGACATACTACTAGTTGGGAATAATTTGGAGATGATCGAAGCCACTAAGAAGTAGTTGTCATCTGTCTTTGAGATGAAGGACATGGTTGAAGTTAGATATGTCATAGGCGTGGAAATAATAAGGAGTCGTCCTAAGAAACTTTTAATATGAGCCATGAGGCATATATCAAGAAAGTCTTAGAACGATTCCATATGCATTATTCCAAACCCGTAGATACTCCAGTTGAGAAGGTTTTAACCTTGAGCCTCGGCCAATACCCAAAAACAGACAAAGCAAAGGAGGCCATGAGCAATGTCCCCTGCACTAGTGCCGTAGGAAGCTTAATGTATGCCATATTATGTACACGGTCGGACATTTGCTTTGCGGTTAGTTTGGTAAGTCATTACTAAAGCAACCCAAGACAAGCTCATCGGTAAGCCGTCAAGAGAATCATGCTCTACCTTCGTGGTACAACCGACTTGGTCCTATGCTATCAAGGCAGGGATCTCAAGTTGAGAGTATATTCAGATGTCGATTAGGGTGGTGACCTAGATGAGTTCAGGTCAACCTCAGGATATGTGTTCACCCTGGGTGGGGGAGCCATATCATGGTGCAGTAAGAAGAAAGACTGCATAGGTCTGTCGACCATGGAGGTAGAGTATGTCGCATGTAGCCCAGCCACGCATAAGGCAATGTGGTTTACGAGTTTCCTCTAGGATCTCAACCTCACTCCTAGAATTGATGATCTTGTAGAGATATTATGTGACAACGCAGCCGCCATCCATCTCGCTAAAGATCCAAAGTTTCATCGAAAGACCAAGCACATCAAGAGGCGTTATCACTTTGTGCGAGACGCCATAAAGACAAAGGAGGTTGCCATCAAGTTTATATCCACTAACAAGATAATCTTTGATCCATTAATTATGTCGATTCCTAGAGATGCTTTTAAAGCACGTTCATTGAGTCTAGGGCTTCGCAGAGTTTAGTTTTTGGATAGAATATTGTCATGTATGACAGATACGTTCTTCTTGTAATGAGCATTTATGAAATAGAGATTGAAGGTTCTTTTTCTAAATGCTTTATGATTTATTTGTTAGGCATGTTGAAATGTCACAGGCTTCTGATTGGCCGAGTCACACAAGTAATCGCCCTGATGCTTGAGTAACGGGTAGGATGAGATAGAATAATATTGGTACTAGGGGTGCAATATTGATTACTCATACTGGAGGTATATGAATGATAAATAGTCACCTTAGTAAGTCTAAGAGGAGACTCGAGAGAGTCGAATATGAGACGTGATTTTATATTGAAGCCTTAAAAGTCGAATCTTGAGTGTCAAGATTAGTATTTAGTATGTTAATCTAGTAGCTCAGACTAGATTTTTTGGGTAAAAACCTAGACTGGCGGTTCGTATGGCATATAGAGTGACGGTCCCAAGTAAGTGGGAGCTATGTCATGGCATACATTTCATACTGTGTGTGCTTACAAGATGACCATATACGGAGTGATAATTGACCTCCCTATCTCTTGTCACTGTGTAAACCTGTAGACGATGACCCTTTGACTTAAAACTATGGTATGAAGTCAAGGCTTCATGTTGCTACTTTAATGTGTTTCTCAAGAACTACAATGTATATGGTTCAGCGAGAACATATTAGGAAAGCAATTAAGCTAAGATGTAATATCATGAGTATTTAAGGAAAAGTCTATCCGTCATCACCAATATCAGCTCGGGCGATTATATTGAGTATATAATCATATGATATATCTTGGCATAAGGGATTGTAAATGTCACTGGTGATGTTTATGGTGACTTGGGGTATCGTATTTCATGAAAGTGTTATGTTAGTCAGATGGTGACTTAATATAGCATTACTTGTTACTTTTCGGTCGTACATCCTATTCCCGGTATGAAGCATGAGGAGTTGTGATTCGTGAAGAGCATGTATTTGCGGCCTTCGTGGCCGAGTAGGAGCTGTTAACCGGGCCTATTTAGTTAGGCCCGACGGCCTCTTAGTGTTGGCTAGGGCAACAACCCTAGGTGCCCCCATAACCGATAAAAGGGGGCTTTGGGGGTCAGCCACAAGTACACACACATAAGACTCATTATCTCACACACTCTCTTTGCTCTCCGTCACGATTGCCGTACCATCGACGCTGGGCTTTCGGGTTTAGGACGTGGGCATTCCCAAGGCGAATCTAGTAGCCGCTTCAAATTCAGATCTACGTGGACTACTCTCGACAGTTATTTTCGCATCCAACTCAGTCTTGTTTTGTCTAATAGGTTAAATTTTAAAAAATAACTTATAACCTTAAGGTCTGGAATGTTGGTTGTTATTTTTAAAATTCAGATCATTGGCGCCTAATATTTGAACAGTTACGAATTCAATATAGCATTCCGACTTATTGGCATTTACTTCTTTTTCCCTATTACTAAAGCGCCCTCACTCCAATCGCATAACTTTTGAAGTTGGAATTCAAAAAATCCAATTAATTTTCACCCCTCTAGTGGTTGTCTAGGAACAACTGCTCAAGGTCTTTTCGTTTATGTGGTTGTAACCAACAGTTAGCATTTGAAAGTAGTTGGGAGTAGTTGTGACCGATTGGAAGTGGTTATTGTTAGCAATTAGCAGTTGGAAGCAGTTGAGGGTAACTGTGAGTGGTTAGAACCAGTTGTGAAGCAGTTGGGGAGTGGCTGAGAACATTTATGATTCGTGCTTGTAAAATACTGGGAGCAGTTGTGAGAGGCTGCAAGCGATTAAGAGCGGGTGAGAGCAATTGGAAGTAGTTGAGAGCAGTTAAGAGTGATTGGATTAGCGTTAGTGGTTGAAAACAATTAGGTTACAACTAGCCAAATACTAAAACAAACCAGCCCTCAATGCTACTTGTCGCATGGAGCTTCTACTTGTGGCATGGTCTTCAAGGGCACATGGGATTTGTCTTCTTCAAAGGTGAACATGAGGTTTCTAAACATGGAATTAATTCCTATTCATCCATAAATCAACACTCCTGGGGTTTTGATAAGCCAGCCTTCGAAGAACACTTCCCTAACCACAGAGGCGAAGCTACAATAGGGTGAAGGGGTCGTGGCCCCTCCCAAACCGAGAAAAACGCTTAAATACGTCTAGTGCAATAATAAAATGTGATAATCTAGTGGTTGATTTGGTTAGTGACCTCTGTATTTTGTGAGCAAGCACCACCTTGCCTTGAGTCCCGTGCTCGAATCCTACAAATGGCAATTTTTGTTTTTGGTAAATCCTTTCCTTCTTTTAATTTGGCCTGTTGTTTTTTCCTTTCCATTTAAGCATTGGTTTCATGGTTTGTGAGTTCCTGCCCTTGTGGACATATTTTCTTCTTTCAACTTGGTCCTTTTTTCTTTCTTTTTTCACTTTTTTATATCTTTTGAGATAATTGTAGATTTTTTAACAAATATAAACATATATTATTCAAAATTACTTTCACAATAAATGGAGACACTACTTGATTTGGCCCCCTCAATACAAAAGTCTAGCTTTGACATCCAAGGCAGTGTTTGATTGCTTTTTCATGGAAGATATTTTTTTTTTTCCAGAAACAATGATTTTCATGTCATTTTTTTGGTCGTTTGGTACAAGATAAATCATTTTTCGTGAAAGAAAAATATTAGGTGAATTGTTTAGGTGAAAGAAAATGTCGACTTAATTGTGGTAGCAAAGATAAATGTTAAAACCAAATAGATGATTGTTGGGCTTAAAATTCATATTTGAACTTCATTTAATATTTTCTATTGGGTAATTAAGTTTCGACCGAACTATTGAAATTGATTTGGTGCCGAAAAACATAGATTGAATTATCTATGTGGCCATAAACATCAATTGAGTTATTAGAGCAGAGAAAAATGTTGACCAAATGAAAGAATTGCAAGCTCAAAATATGAATTTGAGGTTTGTTTTAATCTTTTCTTCCAATGATCAAACTTTGATGCATATCATTGAAATTGTTTTAGTAGTTAAAAATATCAATTGAGTTGTCTAAGTAGCGAAAAATATTAACAAAATTGTCATTGGGGAGAAAATTATTGATTAAATAAAGAGATGTTTAAGCTCAGAATTTGAATTTGTACTTATTTTAATATTTTTATTCCAATAATCAAGTTTTGATATAAACCGCTGAAACTATTTTAGACATGAAAAATGTTAACTGAATTGTTGAAATGACCAAAAATATTAACTAAATTATCATGGCAGAGATAAATATTGACCAAAAAAACGAGCTAAAATTTTGAATTTGCGCTTATTTTTAATATTTTCCATCGGATAGTCAAATTTCGATCGAAGCCATTAAATCGGATTCTGCATCTAAATTGTAGCTGATCATATCGTCAAAAAAGTTGAAGGAAGAAATTTCTTTCCAAAATGAAAATTATTTTCCTCCACTGGGGAGGAAATGATTTTCTTCAAAAAATAATTTTTCGTCACTGTGCCAAACAATTAAAAATTAAAAAACCACTTTTTGGGAAAATCATGTCTCCTCCAACCAAATGCTACGTAAGAGGAAGTTTCTTGGACAATCTCCGCTTGTTTTTTGTTGGGGGGGGGGGGGACGTATGCTACACATCAAATTAGTTCCTTGTGTAGGATTTGACCAAACTAGCACAAGATCTATATTATCGGTACTGGCATTCCATTCCTTTAAATAAACCATATTTAATTTGTATAAGAAACATCAAAAATTCTAAAATTGACACTTATAAAACATATAAAATTCAAAAAACTAGTTCAAAAATAGAACACCTTTAAATAAAATTTCTTGATTGTCACTAGATCTAATATATTGGAAATGAGTGCTGGGCAGCATGAATCTTAGACAAGATCCAACAAAGGTCTACGCCGGAATTATGTCGCATGAAAAGGATGGGGTTAATGTTATTGCTCTCCCTATGCAAGGTAGTTAAAAAGTAGTCTTAGAGATACTTGTACAATAGCAATAAAATAAAAGGCTAAAAAGAGGTGCTTGTTTTTTAAAACAAAATATATTCGGATGAGTCACCCCATGCACCCAAGTTAGTCAAACAAATTAGTGGGAAAATGTGTTAATTCTAGTGAATGCAAGAAAAAAAATTGTTAGAATGTATTTATAGAACTTGTGTGATGCCTTCATGACATTGATATGCTTTGAATGTTATATAAAAATGTTTTGGTTAGAAGATCTCCTTTTTAACTCTTATATTGAATAATTGTGTAAGATACAGAAACCTTCCTAATATTTAGTATTTTGATCAAATCAATACACTAGTTAATCAATTTTTAGTGTTCGAAAATTTAGTATTTTGACTAGCATTTCAAGTAGCATTTAGCATTTTAAGCGGCATTTTTAAAAAACTAATAGTATTAGCTTTTGACATTCGAAAGTAGCATTTTATATTTTTGGCCAAAAATATGCTTTGGAAATTTTATATATCCTTTTATGTCAAGTTGCATTAATTAGTTAATCCAACGTCTAAATTTACCAAACACATTTGTTTTAATCACTCATTTAAACAGCTATCCCTTAACAGCTAAATTAAAAATCCTAACAGCTACTTAAGTAGTTATCCACTATTTGAACCGCTATTCACTATCTAAACAACTAATTTTACCGAACAGGGTCTTCGTTATCAATTTAAACTTTTGATGAAAAGATTCTTAAACACAGA
Source organism: Carnegiea gigantea (assembly GCA_029747015.1). Taxonomy (NCBI): domain Eukaryota; kingdom Viridiplantae; phylum Streptophyta; class Magnoliopsida; order Caryophyllales; family Cactaceae; genus Carnegiea; species Carnegiea gigantea. Next base: position 671,047 of record JAKOGI010000084.1, on the reverse strand, counting down.
GTGACCAGTCAAATTAAACCTATTTCTCTCCAATTTTCTTCACAATATATTACATGTGAATTGTTCTCTCATGGACAATTTTTTGTTTCCTTTTTTTGAAATTTTTGGTACCACGAACCCCAAAAATAATTGACACACATTGTACTGGTGATGGTCATGCTTACGAGAGACAAAGGAAAAGAGAAAAATTGTTGAAACACGCATGCCTTTGTTAGTGCAACTTACGTTTTGGATCTAATAATATAATTACGGAAGATCTATGTGATGTGCAGTTTTCTTTTTCTCTTTTGAGCAGTGATGATGCCTATCATATTCATACATTCATCCACTTGAAACAGCCTAAGAGCTGGATTTGCTGTCCTATCCTGCCACTTATTTGTCTTTTACACTTTCCGTGTTTGACAACATGCTCAATCTCCGTTATCCCTTGATTAAGCTTTAGACAATAACTCTAATTAATAGTAGTTGGACCCCAAGTCCTCTTTTCTTTTGTTAAAAGAACCTAAATTTTTTATTTAAAAAATTATTAGTTAGTCAAAAGGTTTATATTAAAATAAGAAGGATGAATATCTGATCTTACAAAAATTAACAGTTATGAAAAACAAAATAACACTAGCCTAAACATCTCAACATTTCTAAATACCAAGCTAAATCTAGCGAGATGCTACCAAAAATTATCATTCTGCAACACAATCTAAAACTTAATTTGGTAATCTAAAAGAGCTCCTCCAAAGATGAATGCATGGGTGAATCACCTTTAAAAGATGCATTATTTCTCAAATTCTGTATAGATCAACAAACAACAAAAGGCGAAGCTACCTTAATCTTTGAGCCAGTCCCCATAAAAGGTCATATTATTCTTCTGTTCTTTATTATTGTTGTGGTTTTTCATATAAATTTGATCAATTAGGGAAAAAAATCGATGATAACTCATTTCAAGGTCACCTTTACTATATCAATAAGGATAAACTACATACATAGAGGAAGTGACAAACTAACTATGTATCTCGAGCATTGCCTGATCAAGTAATTAAGGGGGAAATAGTATTGTCGTATTCTCTAGAAGACGTACAGATAGGAAACACACGAAATGCTAGATATGACATTTGACAATGCTATTATGTTGTTTGTACAAGATACTGGTAAACGGAATGCAGTAATTTTTTTTTTTTTTTGGGTTTTTTTTTGGGGGGGGGGGGTGTTCCATTAATTGGGCATTTAACAAAGCCCCTATGCATGAAAGATGTAGCAGACTAACAAGTTTAAGGGGAGAAGAAGGTTGTAAGTAATTAAAGTCTGCGGGTCCTTGCATGAGAAAGGAAAAACAGTAAAGAAAACACAGAGTGCGTACAATATTAATATGAAAATATCAAAGATTCACGTGTATGAAGGTGGCACGCATATGGAAGATATTGCATACCTACAATATATTTTGAATATTAACGTGTATGGTTAAAACAACTTTATGATCAGGGGGAGATATGTTGGATATTTGCAATAAATCAATCATGTTGATTTGGAAAGTGCATGGAGACGTTTAACAACTAACTAGAAAGATTTGGTGGTATATTTGAAGTACAAATATCGATGTTTTACTTGTGAGTGAATTATCCAATATGTGTCAAATATTAAGAAGATTCCTTTGATGGCACATTGGAATAAAAATATTTCGTGCGTCACCGGATTTTGTGTAGTTGGGAGTTGAGATGGAGGAGGATGAGGATTTTTAGTCTTCTCTCTACAAATTGCACACAAGTTAGTTAAAACAGTTGTTATGTGAAATAACTAGATGTACAAATGTGTTTGTACGTCCAGGCTAAAACAAGGGTACATGATTAGAAGAGTCGTTGTGTTAGTATAACATGTAGAGGCATGTGTGACTGACAAGGTGAATGCTTGGCAAACTATTACAATATATTTTTGTATATGTTTAATAAGATATATATTATTTAATCTTCTAAACTGTTATGATATATTTTGTTGAACTAAATTTAAGAACAGATACTTGAAAAGTTTGGGTTGTACTGTGTCTTTTTTATGAGCTTTAGTCTTCTCTCTACAAATTGCACAGAATTGAAGTTAGTTAAAACAGTTGTTATGTAAAACAACTGGATGTACAAATGTGTTTGTACGTCTAGGCTAAAACAATGGTACATGATTAGGAGAGTCGTTGTGTTAGTTTTTAGTGAGTTATGCTAGTTATTTAGCAAGTTCTGTGAGTTCTGATAAATGTTTAGTGAGCTATGAAATATACTTGGTGATCAATATGGTTCATTGAGTGATACTAGATGTTTCTAATCAAAAAACGAGTGAGCAAACAATATAATACACCTGTACAATTTTAGTGAGCATATACATGCTTGTTCTTATTTTGAGGTATAATATTTTCTTAGTGAGTTGAGTTAAAAGTTTTTGTAAGGTATTATATATGTTTAGTGAGCGATACTTTATATTTATCGAAGAATATGCTGTGATATATCTTTTATTTAACTCAATAAATAAGATTCTTTAAATGTTCAAGATTGGCATAGTTGAAAAACTTTTAATCACTTGTACTTCGGCTTTTCTGTGAGCTATTTGTATTACATGTTTCTTGTTGAGCTAAAATATACAATTAGTATGCAAATACTTGAAAATTTTTTATTTCACTATTTTTATACTATGAATTTTTAACTAGCTATGATATATATTTTGTCAGTTGTGATAAATATTTAGCTAGTTGGATTATGTTTGGTGAGCTAGACTACATTAGTGTTATATTCACTAAATATAACACAAACACTCTTGTTCCATGATTTAAAAAATAATAATAAGTGAGCCATAATATAACTCAAAAACTTAAAACAATTTTTTTTTCTAGTGATCTATATATTTTTTTAATGAGCTATGCTATTTATTTAGTGAGCAGTATTAGATATTTAGTGAGCTATGAAATATTTTTGGTAATCAATAAAAGTTAGTGAGTAATACTAAATATTTTATAATATAAAATTCAATAAATGTTTAAGAATGACAAACTTGAAAATTTATATTTGGTGAGCTAGACCACATTAGTATTATACTTACTAAATATAACACAAATGTTCTTATGTCATGATAAAAAAATGAGTGACTTACAACATAACTCAAAAACTTGAAACATTTTGGGTGTGTTTGGTAGGGGTGAAAACCATTTTTTCGAAAAACGATTCTCTCATTTTACGGTGTTTGGTAAAATAAGGAGGGTAAATTTATTTTCAGGGGAAAATCATTTTTTCTAGAATGAAAGAAAATATTTTCACTTTCGATGGAGCGTAAGTTGATTTTATGCTTCTTTACCGCTCATACAGTTTCACATTCTTTTTCTCTTTCATATCTATTTCCTCAACATATGGTTCGAAAATTAAGGCAATGACATAGTTCGAATACTAAGGCAGCATATTAAGGCTCTATTCTTTCGTGGGTCAATTGTAATTTACCAAACTTCAACCCACTTCAACCGACTTCAACCCACTTCAACCTATTTTAACCTACTTCAGCCCACTTGAAAAAAAAAATATCAATTTCAACCCACTTCAATATACCTCAACCTCCTTCAACCCATTTCAACCAACTTCAACCCACCCCCTTCATAATTTTAATAATTTGTAAAATATCATATAAGATTTCATCATTCTTGCATCAAAAAGTTCACCATACTACTTTTTTGTAAATTATCGTACTTTGGAATTGTTTTATTTTTGTATTTTTGTACTTTTTTAGTTTTTTATTTTTAAACTTTAAATTTTTAAATTTTTAAATTTTAAATTTTTAATTTTTTGTATTTAATTTTTTAATTTTCAATTTTTTAATTTTTTGATTTTAATTTTAATTTTTTAATTTTTTAATTTTTTAATTTTATTTTTAATTTTTTGTATTTAATTTTTATTGTTTAATTTTTATTTTTATTTTTATTTTTATTTCTTCCATTTAATTTTAATTTTAATTTTTTATTTTTAATTTTTTAATTTTAAATTTTTTTAATTTTAACTTTTAAATTTTAAAATTTTTTATTTTTTATTTTTTATTTTTTATATTTCATTTTTTATTTTTTTATTGTTTTATTTTTATTTTGTATTTTTGTATTTTTTAATTTTTTTGTATTTTTTTAAATTTTCTATCTTTTTAGTTTTATTCCAAACAAAAGCTACAGAAAATTTCAAAAAAATAAAAAATAAAAAATAAAAAATAAAAAATAAAATTTCAAAAAATAAAAAATAAGAAATAAGAAATAAAAATTAAAAAATTTAAAATTTAAAATTTAAAATTAAAAAATTAAAAAATATAAAATAAAAAATCTAAAAAATCTAAAAGAATAAACAAAAATTCCACAAAATTTTGATAACTTCATAAATTATCATACATTAATTACATTCTCATTATTTTAACCCACTTCAACCCACCACATAAAAAATATATCAACTTCAACCTGCTTCAACCTACATCAACCTACTTCAACCTATTTCAACCCACCTCAAAAAAAAATACCAACTTCAACCCACCTTAACCTATTTCAACCTACTTCATCCTTTTACCCACCCAATTTACCTACGAAAAGAATAGAACCTGAAGATTAGAAAAACTAGACATGTTCTTTTCGTGGGTAAATTGGGTGGATAAAAGGTTGAAGTAGGTTGAAGTGGATTGAGGTGGGTTGAAGTTGGTATTTTTTTTTGAGGTGGATTGAAGTCGGTTGAAGTAGGTTGATTAGGTTGAAGTTGGTTGAAGTTGGTATATTTTTTATGTGGTGGGTTGAAGTGGCTTAAAATAATGAGAATGTAATTAATATGTGATAATTTATGAAGCTATCAAAATTTTGTGGAATTTTTGTTTATTCTTTTTTATTTTTTATTTTTATTTTTTATATTTTTTATTTTTTATTTTATCTTTTATATTTATATTTTTTATTTTTTATTTTTAATTCTTATTTCTTATTTTTTATTTTTTATTTTTTATTTTTTATTTTTAATCTTTTTGGAATTTTCTGTAGCTTTTGTTTAGGATAAAACTAAAAGGATAAAAAATTAAAAAATAAATACAAAAAATTTAAAAAATACAAAAATAAAAATAAAAAAATAAAAAATGAAATATAAAAAATTTAAAATTTAAAATTTAAAATTAAAAAACTGAAAAATTTAAAATTAAAAATTAAAAATTACATACAAAAAATTAAAAATAAAATTAAGAAATTAAAAAATTAAAAATTAAAAATTAAAAATTAAAAATTAAAAATTAAAAAATTAAATACAAAAAATTAAAAATTAAAAATTAAAAATTTAAAAATTTAAAAATCTAAAAATTAAAACCTAAAAAAGTACAAAACACAAAAATAAAACAATTCCAAAGTACGATAATTTACAAAAAAGTAGTATAGTGAACTTTTTGGTGCAAGAATGATTAAATCTCACATGGCACTTTACAAATTATTAAAATTATGAAGGGAATGGGTTGAAATTGGTTGAAGTGGATTGAAGTAGGTTGAGGTAGGTTGAAGTGGGTTGAAGTTGGTATTTTTTTCAAGTGGATTGAAGTAGGTCGAAATAGGTTGAAGTGGGTTGAGGTGAGTTGAGGTTGGTAAATTGTAATTGACCCACGAAAAGAACAGAGCCTATATCATCCTGATGCCGATACCGATACCTATACCGGTGAATCTGACTATCATGATTTTATCAAAATTCAAAATGCTCTGTAATTTACCGTTAGAGTTAAGAAAATAGAGAAACATACAATGCTTTTTTCCTTCTTTGTTTGGATTCCTACTTGAAGTGGAAAATTGATAAGCATTGCTAGCATCAAATTATTTAGGTAAGATAAAAAATTGACAAATATATATATTGTCACAACCTTGATTTGGATGACACCATTATTGACTTATTGTAATATAATTATTTAAAGAACAAAATATAAATTCTCATTTTTCTAAATATCTTACTTATTTTTGTTTTTTCACTAATGTACCTCTTTTTAGCTTCTTTGTTTATTTTTTGGTAATTGAACTCATTTTCCCGAGATTTCATTTCCCCTTTTACCAAACAACTAAAAATATGAGCTGAAAACCATTTTACATGAAAATGGTTTTTTAGAAAAAATGGTTTTCAACCGTACCAAACACACCCTTTATTCCAGTGGTCTGTACTTTTTTTTGTGAGCTATGCATGCTAGTTATTTAGTGAGCGGCGATAGATATTTAGTGAATTATGAAATATTTTTGGTGATCAATATAATTTATTGTGTAATACTAGCTATTTTATCACAAAAAATGAGCATAATAATAATATATACCCAGTTTTAGGGAGCATGTGCAGATTCTTCTTACATAGTTTGAGGTATGGTATTTTCTTAATAAGCTGCACCATAACTTTTGTTGAATTATAGTACATTCTTAGTGAGCAACACTTTGTTTTTGAATGTCCTATATAATAATAATTATTATCATCATTATTATAACTACAACAATGACGACAAAATACGTATATACTTGCATATGTGTGCATATATATAATTTGCGTGGGTGGACAGTGGGCTCCATCCACCCAATTGTACAAAATAATTTGCATAGTTAGAAGGTACATAGATGTAGAAAAACCAGATAGGTTCAAAGGTAATTGGATCTAGCAAGAGATTACACAATAATGCCAAAAATTGAAAATAGCATACATGTCAAATATCACTCTTATGAAATTACTTATTTTTGCAAGAAGCCAGTTATTATCGTAGAAGAGGTCTTAAGACTAAATGCACGTGCAACTTGGGGAAAAAAAAAAATGGTTAGTACTTAAACAGATGGAGTATACTAACAGCATACATGTCTTTCTTATATATAAACGAAAATATAAGTAAGACAAAGGAATCCAACCTAGAATAACATTATTCTAGGTTGGATTGCTTTGTCTTTCTTATATTTTCGTTAAAATTTATACAATGAAATGTATATTAAAAGCATATAGACAGATGATAATATTTGAATTTAACCCTCAAAAGAGCTATAACCTTTTGTTTCTAACCTTAAACCCTTTACATTTTGCTATCTTTTTACATTTTCCAGTTCTATAGCCTATGGATACAACATCATCTCTATAAAGCACCCTTACCTGATATTATATGTTGAAATCTATGTAAGTATCACTATCCACCTTATCATTTAATTAATCAAATCAACCATGCACCAAAAAAGGAGTAAGTGTCGAGCCAAAAAAAAAAAAAAAAAACTATAGTTAAGCTTCTTTTTTGGAGGAATGATAACCGCATCATCGAGTAATTTTAATTAGTCCTTCGGTACCTTTAGCAGTTAAATGCATATCACTTTTCCTAAAATGTTTCTTTAGGTGACAATATATGTTAAACCAAATCAATCCTAATTTATGTGCATCCGTTCAAAAAAACAAAAAAGCTTAAACATCATACTTCGAAGTTAATTATCGAAGACAATGATGAACTATTCTTTGCTTCATCCTGTGTTAGTTTATGTTGTTGTTGGCTCCTCTCGTCTCCCCCCCCCCCCCCCCCCCAAAAATCTCCAAGAAAATCTTATCCTCTGAAGGAGTTACAATCGACACTTTTTGTCAAATGGTAAGCCGTGTTTGAATTGATTTATATGTCAATCAGCAGTTTTGTATTAGCTTTTGTATAAATAAAGTATGAGTTTCTTGTCATATATAACAATATTATTTTACCCTTTTATGAGAATATTAGTCTCTTTTTTTGTGAGAGTTGTGCGCATTGTGATTGGTCAAAAATATTGGATGAAGATTGATTTTTGAATTGTTGTAGAAGGAATTGTGAGGCTCTCCATCAAAAGTAAAGGTGCAAAGTCATAAAAGATTATTGGTGACAAGATTGACATAATTTCGGAGCTGAACATTAGTAAGATTTACATTAGTTATATGAAAGTTGAATTTCGTATTTATATTTTAGATCTACAATTTTTCATTCACGATGTTCATTCCAAGTGCTGTTTGACATATCACTAATAAAATCATTATATTTTATTTCCAAAAAAAACTTAGTCACTTACTTTCTGGTCACATCTTCTTCTAATGCTTATAATATTTATAAGATTAAGGTTGTTACATCATAGAAAATGATCAGAAGTATGGTTTAAAGGATTTGAAACGACTACTTATATCACAAAAAAATATGACTTAATCTTGAAAGCTTCACAGTTAAATATGCTTGTTGTGGGATCATCTTTGTCATGGGTGACCTCCCGAAAATTATATATAGAGTTACATATGGTGTCAGAGTTAATCTGCAGTGGTGAACTGCAAAGTGTATAAGAGAGCCTTAGTCAGTCACGTAACACGATATAGATTTTGGAATTAGACCATTGGTCAAGAGCGCATGTATGTCAATCGATTACAAAACACAAATGAGTACGTGATGCTCTTCAAGTGAGAATTAATTGTGACACCATAATGGTTTAAAAGATTGGAAATGACTATTTATCTCATAGAAGGTGCACTTGTATTTGCTTTTTAGGGAGCTCCTTCTTAAGCACTCAATAGTTAAGCATTTTTTGTTGTGTCTCATTTTTAGGATGGATGACATCCCTAGAACTTATCTCATGTAGCTTGTGAGTGAGTACAAAGCACTTTTTGTAGTGATTTGTGAGATACAGATCCAATGTTGAGTATTAATGTCATTCCGAGTAACCGTCTATAGTTATGGATCGGGTCGAGACAAGTTTAAATACACAAATTATGTATCTAATCCATTAGGTTGACTCGAAGTCCCAGACTTTAGAGTTAGGGTTTAATATTTGCAATCCTGAGCTCAGAATGCATTTGAGTTATATTATTTCTGGTCATTGGCATTGCCAGCTGGTCTACTTGCTTATACAAAAGCTCAAATAATCACCTCTTCTATATGGCTTTCTATGAAGTGCATAGAAACTATAGAAGTTGCATGGTGAGTGTGACTGGTCGTCACTCACCCAGGATATTGCGCCTCAAGAGCACTGTCATGATACATTCCAAAGAACATAAAAGAGGGAAGACCAAAGAGAGAGACTGCATTTCTTTCTGTGTATGATTGTGAATATGTTTGATTAGGTGACATTATTGATCTGTGGAAGTTGGAGAAGTGGGAGTACAACTAATAATAAAAATAAATATGAAAAGGAATCGAATGACAAAAAGGCACACGCGCAGAGATTTGTGGGTTCTCTCGTCTCCGGCAAAATCTTAATTGCCAAGTGAAATGCCCCTTGCCTTTAATTTCTTTCTCTATCCCTTCCTATACTTAACATCACTCTCTTTCTTCCACCATTTCTGATGACCATCACATGGGGCATCATGAAAATGCACCAAATGGAGGACAAAAACTACCTACAGCCATACGGGCACGCCAACTAATATTATAGGCCGTTAAATAATTAATTAAAGAGTGATACATATAAGCTCAAATAAAATTTCAACCTAAAATCAATTTGTAACGGGTGAAGTAATTTATAAGCTTATATATATGCTTAAATCCTTTAATTTTATTAATGAGGACAATACTCACTTTTATGTTTTTTCATTTTAATCAATATAGACAACATCCACTCTCCAACACATCCCCTCACGTATGAGTTACTAACAGGCTCTATATGTGCACATAATTTTAATTCAAACGGGGACGATGGCAAATCAAGATCGAGCACCTGCTCTAACACTATTGTAATCTTTATATGAATTGAGCCTTAAACAAGGAGTCATGTATATAAGTTCAAACGAGATTTCATTCCAAAACCAATTTGTAATGAGTGGAGTAACTTATATGCTTATATACATGCTCAAACCCGTTAATTTTATCAATTTAGGACATAGTATTCGTTGAAGCTTTGAAAACTATATCCTCATCATGGTGTAGTTAAGATATTAACCAAGTTGATGAGGAACAAACATACTATTGATCGAGTCTTCAGACAACATTCATACACAGGTTTCTAATATTTTTGCCAAGTTCACCTAAACTTTTTCACACCGGGGGGGGGGGGGGGGGGGAGAGGGGAATAGCTGTATGAAATTTCAATTTGGTGGTAACTAAACGTAATTATAGTAACTATAGACATATGTAATAATTTTTTTAAAGGAAAAACCATATAAATAGTATCCCTTTTTTTAAAAAAGGAAAAAAAAAAAGGTAATCTGATTACCAAGTGTCTTGAAACTTTAGAGCTCGGTTTGGATCTTGAAAAATTTGATGGAAAGAAAAAAATTTGAAAAAGTTACTTTTTTTTTCTTATGTTTGGTTAAGAGAAAATCACAAAGAATAAAAATATTAAGAAAACTTAGGTGGAAAAATTATTAGGAATAAGTGATAAAATTTTCCTCATAAAATTGCGAGGAAAGTTTGAGGAAAATTTCCAACCTCCTCCATCCTCGCATTGCTTAGATAACATCAATATAATTCAACTAGTTTATCAACATTCAAATTTCTCATCCTTCAACTTTTTTCACCACAAAATTTTCTCAGAATTTAACGGAGCCTAAAGAACGTTCCAAGACTAGATATCAGCAGGTTGGCTTGATGTACGTATAAGCCTCATGAAAATGGATAAAGTCTAATCGATTAGATGGATTTGAATCCATTTGAATTTGCATTGAATAGAAATTGGTATCAAATTGCGTGTTTTAGTGTGAGGCGATGACTTATGCCAGCCTATGATTTGGGTTCAACGCTAAACGTGTATAATGGCTGAGGCCAATACTTCTTGTCTCTGTCGGTAAATTGGCGTATTGATAGTCCAAGGACAATTAACTACAGCTTCAATGAGTTGATTGTCACGTAGGAGAATCCGCCAAAATAGCTGATAATATAAAACGGACCCTTTGATTGTTTTCCGATGATTGATAAAGCCGTAAACACAAATTTTCAGGTGACACCTTCTCATATATAAAAGTTATTACAAGATTAATTTTTTTAGTGTTGATTTTTTTAGATTTTGTGATGATTAATAATATATTTTAGAGTGACTTATAAATTTAAGGGTGACTAATAGTTCATTTAGGTGTAATTGCTATTATAGTTACACCTAAATAAACTATTAGTCACCTCAATTAATTATCAATAGTCACTATAAAAGCATGCGACTTATATGAGATGGTTATTATGCAAAACTTACTAATTACACATAACTTCTGAAGGATATAAAAGCGAAAAACCTAGCAAGTAAAACCCATTGGCAAAATTATTTATGATCAATACTCCTCACGAGTACTGGGCAATGTACGCCAAAATTTACCCACTCTAATTGAAATGGATAAAGAGGTGATTGAGCTTAATAAGAAAATCAAAGCAGGTGTCATTGGAGATGAGACCCCTGCCATAAGAAGAATAACTAAGAGTTTGATATAAGAGTTTGGAAGAACAAAGCAAGCTTACCACCTTAAGCCGAGTTGTTATCTTATGTAGACTAAGCTAAAAGTAAGCAGAGCATCCAAGCTGGTTGATTTATTTGCAAATTTTCTAATTTAAACTGACTGAACAAAAGAGAAAGGATTTCATCTGATTTTATTTGTTAGATAAAAATAAGAAATAGCATACAGCCTTTAGCACAGTTTTTTGGAAACATTACACATATATTAACTTTTTAACTTAGATGGCCGCGTCTCATATTGTGCTTTACATAAACATCAATAAGTTTTCTCCCAAAAGAAGCAAACAATTTTATTTTTTCTTTTCCTTTTTGAGCGAATGAGGTGCAAGGATGATATCGGTGAGATTCGAATTCAGGTTTCTAATAACAATCCTCAAAAATTTTACCAGTTGAGCTAACTGACACCTATAAAAAAATAGACAATGTTGTTAACTATAGGTCTAACTTTTGGTTTGATTGATGATTGAATTTGAGGACTCTTTATTTTACTAATTGGAGGTTGTTAGAATCTCTGAATTCTAATAGTATCTAATACCATACTTAATTACCGATGCACTTCAGGGTTTATAATAACAACAAAAATAATCGTGACGACAACAACAATGATAATAAGAACAACAACAATAATGACAATGATGACCACAATGATGATGATGACGATCCGACGACGAAAATGATAACAAACAATAACACCACCACCACCACCACCACCACCACCACCACCACCACCGCCGCCACCGACAACAACAGCAGCAACAACAACAATAATAATAATAATAATAATTATTATTATTTTTTCAAGAATCACTCAACATCCATTCAAAGTTCTAAAGAATCACCAAACTTTAAAAAAGATTTTTAAAATCACCAAACTTTAATATGGAGTATGAAATATGGCAAAACTTCATCTTCCATCCATCTTACTAATTAAAGAGATTTGTAATTATTTTCTATTTTCTTAAGAAAAATAATTCATAATATTTTTTGTCAAAAATAATTCCTAATTTTTGGAAGACAAAAAGAAGACAAAAAATTAATTTATGAAGATAACTAACATATTAGTTAAAATAATTTAGAGTTTATTTATCATTAGAGTTAGAGAATTTTCAATATAGAATGGTAATAACAGTGAGAGAATGGAAAAAGCATATGCCAAATGTCTCTACATCGGGCAATGTAAATAGGGTCCACGAATGAGGTGGTATCATCACTAATAGATATAGTCTAATAAAGTAGACCAAAGAATTTTCAACTTTTGTTTTCTAAAAATGCTGTCAATGTTCATTAAATATTCTCTTTTTCTATTTATAAATTACCATAAATTGTATTTAGCTATGTTATTAATCGTCGTCTACTTTTTTTTGGATAGAAATCATCGCCTAATTTTTAGCCCCCCATGTTTTGTTATCTAAAAAATTGGAAATTATTTACACTTTAAAAATAAGAAAACTAGAATTTCTTTATTTAGAGGACATGGTATGCAATTGAATGTTTAGTGATTATTTACACCAAATGTTCAATTTTAGTGATTTTTTAAATTCTTTTTAAAGTTTAATGATTTTTAAGAACTTTGGAAGAAAATTGAGTGATTTTAAAACTGTTTTCAAATAATAATAATAATAATAATAATAATAATAATAATAATAATAATGGTGATAATGATGATAACGATGATGATGATAATGATAATAATAATAACCTCATATCCTTCTCATCTATCATTATATATTAATTCTATCTAGTCACCAACTGCCATTCTTTCCATCTTCTTGATTCCCTGCCTAATTGATAGGGCAAGCTCATTCAAACCATCCAATTTCAAGATCGTGGAATATTTGGGAATAGATTGAAGGTGATCTTGACACCTAATATATTTAGCCCATCTAAGTGCCCCATATGGAACAACGAGAATCAAGCATTTTAAAGGCAATGTAAAATTCATGCCTAACGTCACGCCACGCGCCATTCAACATATTGGATGAAGTAAGCCAATGTGCAAAGAATCCACACAGCTTTGAGCCTAAAGGAGCCCATTAGTGCCTAGAAAGGGGGAAAATAATCAATTTACCACCCGACTTCATATTTACTGCTACCATGAATAGTGGCTTGTCACTTCGTACACAAATTCTAATATTCCCAATGGCTCACAATTCCCTGAATGGTAAAAGGAGAATTTGTCTTTACGTCATTGTCGGGTTCGCCATTCACAATTGCCTGAATGGTAAAAGAACTTTTAGGTTACATTTTTCATTATTTGATGCAAGTTAAATTATTTTTTATGAAAAATAAAAAACATCAACTAAACTATTTAAGTGACAAAAAAATTGATTGAATTGCCGTGGCGGAGAAAAATATTGACCAAATGAAGGAATGATGCGCTCAAAATATGAATTTGATTCTATTTTAAACTTTCCTATCCAATGAACAAGTTTCGATATAAACTATTGAAATTGTTCTATTAGTGAAACATATTAACTGCACTGTTTTAGTGGCGAAAAGTGTCAATTGAATTGTTATTGTGAAAAAAAATGTTGACCAAACGAAAGAATATCGAGTTCAAAATCTAAATTTGAGCCTATCTGAATATTTTATATCTGATCATCAAATTTCAGTTCAAACCATTAAAATTATTTTAGTGGCGAGTTGATTGAATCGTTTTAGTTGTAAAAAATATCGATTAAATTGTCGTGGTGGAGATAAATGTCGATCAAGAAATTTGAGCTGAAAATTGAGATTTGAGTTTATTCTAATCTTTACTATCTGATAGTCAAGTTTCGATCAAAACTATTGAAATTAAATTTTGCACCTAAATTTCACCTGACCATATCATCAAAGAGTTGAAGGAGGAAAATCAACTTCCTATCTTCTCAAAAAGAAAATCATTTTCCTCCATTGTAGGGTAATTTATTTTCCTTAGAAAATAGTTTTTTATCTTTTATTGTGGCAAACAAAAGAAAATTAGAAAACTATTTTCCAGGAAAATTATTTTTTTCCCAACTAAACACTGTCTAAAATTACTATCATTTTTCGATCCTGACCTTGGGTATCCAAGGGGCTAGATTTTCCTGGGATCCAACCGTCAGGTCTTTTGTGGGTGGAGAACCCACCACGTGTAAGTCCGCCTTTACAACTCGCCCTTTTTAGTTTCCTCAGAAACAATTTTAATCAATACGGAAAAAATCTATTATGCATGAACTATATATATTTTATAGATCATGTGAATGATAAAATCAAAAATTATTTAGAATCTTCAAAAAATTTGATTTAGATCCTCTTGATGATTTGTCACGGAATCATGACGTTGATCATCAGTTTAGAGGGAATAAAGAACTACCATGCATTTTGAAAGCATAATTGAAAAGAACATTGTAATAATGTAAATAAATTTCATCTGGACAACTAATATTTCTTTGCCATTTGTCTACACACTAAGGGAAAAGTCGTTTTCTGATTTCTTCCCATTAATTAAAAGCATTATTCCATTGCTATGTGAGCTAAGGGATCCTATTCTAGAAGACATTATTGCTTAATTAACTATTGATGTATGTTGAAGAAACATGTGTGGCTAGAGTTGCACTTTGTAGATTCTTGAGATTTCATGTCACACTGGGTGCCAGACTATCCTTGGTATCTTCGTCATAAACCTTACCATAAAACCTTTTCTAAGATATCCCCAAATTTTTGCCCGTATCCATTTGCATGCTTTGTGTCCTTTGGCTTGCAATCCAACCACTTTAAACCCCACAACATTTCATCACCTTACTCAGCTTTGCAATAACTTAGAGGTTTCCTATAAGATAATGGAATCAAAGTACAAGAATATATTATGTTTGGAATAACTCGTTTGTTTGTTTTCAAACCTCTATTCATTAAGGCACTCTCTCACCTGTCTCACCTAGCCTTTTTTTTGGATAAAAATTTCTTTCATTTTAAGCCGCATGTACCTAGAGCATCATATTAGATATGATGGATTTGAATCATGCACCATAAATTATATTCTAAGAATGAAATCTGATTAGAAAAGACCTCTCGGACGGCATTATGTTCCCTATACATGCATGCTTATGCAGAATTTTCCAATGCATTATGCATGCGTCTAACCTTTTATGTTGCTTGTACCCAGAGGATCAAACAACACATGATTCCAATGATATTTGAATCTACAATGGGGCACACAAGTTAATTTTCACAATATTTCGTGTGACTAAATTGGAGATACTTTGAGAAAGGGCATATTTTGATGGAAAAAAGTGAAAATTTTGATGGAAAATTGGCCTACTAATGCGAATTTCGATGGAAATTATATTCGTCAAAAGATCACTGGTCGAAATGGATATTTTGACTAACCTGTCAGAAATACTAGTGGAAGAATTTTGAGGGACTGACAGTCCGTCAAAAATCCCACTAATGGGCCGTACTGATAAACTAACAATCCATCAGTACGATTTTGAATATTTCTGATGGGCTCTGTCACAAATTGTTACTAAAGAAGTATTTTCCGTCACAATTTTTCACAAAGTTTGTCAAAAAATCCGTCAAAAATTATCTTAAATTTTGAAAAGTTTATCTTTCCTAACTATGCAACATGGAGCAAAGGGAACAAAATAACATAATAAAGCTAGTAGCGTAATTTTATCGAGAATTTAATAACACCGTCGATCATTAAAATATAGTAGCAATAGCATTAATTGTTCTATAAGTAGTTAAGTAATTCAAACAAAAGATCAAGTCACACAACAAATATAGTTCGAGATTAACATCATAAGACACACAAAATGGGCCAAGGTTAAACATGGCATAGCCTACTCATGGGTGTCATCACCCGAGTTAGCTGTGTCCTCATGAACATCATCTTCATCATCATCATCTTATGAAGGAGTTGTGCCTACCGTTGAGGACCCGGCTTGCTGATTCTTGAAGAAGAAACTTCAAAGCTTGCTCATCTTACTCTTCACTTCTTCTTTTCTCGCTGCCTTGTAGCTCTTTCTTGAGCTAGCTCATTTTGAGTTTTAGCATCCTTCTCAGCCTACTGAATGTTGAATTGTACAGTGAGCTTTGCCGTTACATCTCCTCAATCTTTTTATAGAGTTTTACTGTCACATCCTCCTCAATCTTGTTGAATTGTATATATTAATTTCTTAAAAGGTTCCATATATTTATTTAAAAAAGAGGAATTCTTGAGATTTAAAATAAATATAGATTTAAGTTCCATAAGAAAATACATAACTAGCTACCTTCTAATTATCCACAATGTAGGAAAGTGAGGGCTTACCTCTATGTGGAAGTTTAACCCATAATAGTCTGCTGACTGCTACCCGCGAACAAGGTGGCTGCCAGAGTTGGTGCAAACCCTAAATTAACCCAACTTCTAGAGAAGGCTGGATTAGTGTGAGGGAGAGAGCAGAGAGTAGATTTGATATAGAGAATGTTTGATGTGCACCTCATTTTATAATAGCACAAAACTCAAACAAAATCATGGAATTGAATTGGCTGATTAATATCCAATTAATCATCTTGTAATTGCCAAATCAATGGGTGATTATGGTGTAATTATTTTGAGATTATGGTGACTGTTACTTTTGGTCAACAACTCCCACTTGATCACATAAACTACAAATTTTATATCTCTCTGCTAACTAATCTCATTACGTTTCATACTGGAAATGAACTGTGGGGCCAAAAACAAACCACGAGTGTTATATTAAGTCACCACCTAACTGATATAAAACTTTCATAAAATATCAATACCTCCAATCATTTAAAAACATCACCATTGGAACACACTGTCCCTCTATACCTATCGATATATCAATTAATTATATACTGTATATAATTACCTAGACTTGATATGGTGAAGGGGAAACGATTCTTCCTTAGACAATTAATAAATAATTCATCTTAGCCACTACTTTCTTAATGTGTTCTGCTAGACTGTATACATCTTAGCCCTTGGAAATCACATTAATGTAGCAACATCAAGCTTTGACTTCATATTATAACTCTAACTCAAAAAGTATTGCCAATAGGGCCCACACGATGATAAGAAAGTGAATTCGCTTGTCGCCCGTCAAATAAGTCGACATTTAGCTAGCACACACAGTGTGAAAGTGTGTCATGACATAAATCAAACTAAGTTGAGCATGTTACTCTTTTATGCCATGCGAATTACAAGTCTAACTTTTATCTAAAAACCAACCTAAGCCTCTAGATTAACATATCTAATGTTAACCTTAGCACTCAAGATTCAGCTATAAGGCTTTGATATGAAATCATTGTATTTCATATTCGATTTTTAGCAGTCTCATCTTAGACTTACTAAGGAGATTACCTAATGTATCATTCACAAAACACGAGTGTAGTGATAATTCAGTATTACACACACCTAGCGTTAATATTGAAAAGTCTCATCCTACCAACTACTTAAGTGACAGGGTAATTATCTGTGTGACTTGGCCAATCAGAAACTTGATGATATTTAAATGCGCCTTATAACATAATTGCATATTTATGAACATTTGAAAAGAAAACATCAATCTTTATTTCATAAATACTTAATACAAAAAAAAAAACATGTCCATCATACACTTAGATACATCCAATGATTAAGTCATATGCAGACCTAAACTCATCATATGAGCTTTGAAAGAATCACTAGGAATAAGTTTAGTTAAAGCATCTACTATCATCTTACTTGTAGATATATATTTAATAGCAACTTCTTTCCTTTTAATGGCATCTCGAACAAAATAATAACGCCTCTTTATATGCTTAGTTTTCCTGTGGAACTTCAGATCTTTAGTAAACTAGATAGCATCAGTACTTTCACACATCATTTCTACAGGATCATCAACTCTTGGAATGAGATTGAGATCTTGGAGAAAATTCCTCAACCATATAGCATTTTGAGTGGCAAGGCAGTAGGCAACATCTTGGAGATATGGCTCCCCTGCCTAGGGTGAATACATATCCTGAGACAGACCTAGACTCATCCATATTGCCACCCCAATCGATCAGCATCTAAGTATCCTCTTAATCTAAGGTCCCCGCCTTGGTAGCAAAGGACCAGGCCACTTATACGACATGGGTAGCAAAAGATTCTCTTGACGGTTTGCCAATGAGTAGGTCCTAGGTTACTTTGGTAACAACTTATCAAACCAATCGCAAAGCAAATATCTGGCCGTGTACACAATATAGCATACATTAAGCTTCCTACTGCACTTTCATAGGGAACATTACTCATTCTCTTCTTTTTTTTTTTTTTGTTTTAGGAATTGGTCAAGACTTAAGGTTATACCTTTTTCAACTGGAGTGTCCATGGATTTAGAATAATGCATCCAAAAACGTTCCAAGATTTTATTAATGTATGCTTCTGAACTTAAACCAAGAAGCTTCTTGGAATTATTTCGAGTTATCTCTATGCCTAGGGCATATCTGACCTCACCCATGCCCTTCATTCCAAAGACGGAGGATAACTACTGCTTAGTGATTTTGATAATCTCTATTTTATTTCTAGCCAATAGGATGTCGTCAACATACAAAGCAAGGAACATAATCCCCTCTGCAGTTTTTTTGACATACACAGTGGCCTTCAAAAACCATGTATAAGCCAAAAGAAATAATTGCTTCATGAAATTTGAAATACCACGCTCTAGAAGATTGTTTATGACCATAAATAGACCTTTTAAGATGACACACGTTGTCCTCTTAACTTTTTGATACAAAACCAATGGATTAATCCATATCGATATCTTCTTCAAGATTTTCATTAAGGAAATCAGTCTTGACATCTATTTGAAACAACTCTAAATCCAAATAGGCAGCTAGGGCTAGAAGTAGGTGAATATAGGCAATTCTCACCACATGAGAGAAAGTCTTTTTGTAGTCTACCCCCTCAATTTGTGTAAAGTCCTTTGCCACTAAACGGGCCTTAAACTTATCGATTGATCCATCAGCTATACTTTTTTATCTCAAAAACTCACTTGTTTACAATCAATTTATATCAGGAAGGAAGATAAACCAGTTTCCAAACCTTATTCCTTACCATATATTCCATTTCATCCCTCATAGCATCCACTCACTATCTGTGGTTTGTTGAATCAATAGCTCTTCAAAATAGGTAGGCTCTTCTATTTCCAAAAGAGTGTACAAGAATGCATCCTCTTTGATTCGAAAATATTGTTGAGTAATTCTTCCATGCTCACTCCTTCGGAGCCTTAGACCTTTACTTGTTTGACTCACTGAGGAGTTCCTCCCCCTGTCTTTAGGAGATGTAGAATCCTTAATGGATGGATAATCACTTCCACTATCCCTAGGAGAAGTGGGATCCTAAACAAGTGGAGTAACCTCATTTTTAGGAATTGGAGATTGAGGATAAACCTCATTCTCAGGCTAATTACCTTAGGCAACCAAAATGTCATCATTTCTTCTAGACATTGGTAAAGTACTATCCTCGATGACACTATGAATGTGTAAATTCTCCCCCTCACTGAGAGATAGTAGATTATTTGTTGTAACTTATACAACTTTATGTTTTTGATTTTACCAACACTTGGGAACTCGTCTTCAAGGAACTCAACATTGCTAGAATCTATTTCCATCATACCACTATTAGGTGTTCTCCAAACATAGCACATCCTTTAAAATGTTTACGATACCTTATAAACATCATTTTGGTAGCCCTTGGACTAAAGTTTTTCACATTTGTGGGTTGGGTTGTGTTCATAACCAGTCAAACTCCAAGGGCATAAGTGTTCCAAAGAGGTCCTTCTACCATGCCATAACTCATATGGAGTCATGGATATGCTCTTACTTAGCACACAGTTAAGAATATAAGTTGCTGTGAGTAATGCATCCCCCCAAAAACTAATTGGGAGGTTAGCATGTGCCATCATTGATATGGCCGTGTCAAGTAATGCCTAATCCCTTCGCTCTGCAACACCATTTTATACTGGAGCGCTAGGAATTGTAAGTTGTCTTTGCATACCCTTTTCCTCACAAAACTCTTTGAACATGAGAAAGATATTCACAACCATGATCAGTTCAAAGAGTCTTAACTCTCTGTTCTAACCGGGTCTCTACCTCATCTACAAAATGTTTGAACAAATCTAGCGCCTCATAGTGATGCAATAGTAGGTACACTTACCCATATCTTGAATAATCATCCATGAAAGTGAGGTAATACAAAGCCCCATGATGTGCTTTAACATTCATGGATCCACAAATATCAGAGTGAATGAGCTTTGAAGGGTTTGATGCCCTTGACGCCTTACCAAAAGGCTTCACGGTCGCCTTGCTATATGGCTCCCAGAACTTAACCTTAGTAAGTCAGTCTAAAAGACCATCTTTGGCTAATCTTCTCATTCTATCTTGGCCTATATGTAGGGCTGACAAAAATTCGGGTCCGGATCGATTTAGGTTTGGATAAATCGGACATTCGGATAAAAACTTCATACCTGGACCCTGTCCGGATCATAAATCAGACACTCTGGCTAGACCGAATGTCCAATGTCCGGACCCGATTGTCTGAATATCCGAATTTGTGAGATGATTTTAGGGCATTTTGACCGAAATTTTGTCTGACCGAACCCGAACTTGAACCCGAATTTTCAATGTCTGAACTCGCTTGTCCGAAATTATTTTTATAAAATTTTTTAGAGAATTTGGACTAAAATTACACATAAATGTAGTTGTCTGATGTTCCGGTTGTCCGATTTTGCCTAAACCCGAAAGGGTTCAAAAATCCGGACAACCCAAATCCTAATGCCCAAACCTGAACCCGACCCGGATTTACATTCGGACATGACTGATTGTCCGAATTTTAAATTCGGAGATAAATTTTGTGACCGTACCCGATTTCTTGTGGTTCGGACAAATTCGGGTAATCGGGTCGCACAGATTTTTGCCAGCCTTATCTATATGGTCAAGTCTAGCATGTCATTTAATTGATTCAAAATCTGAATCAAAATGTCAGACAAAGATAGAAGATGAAATATTATTATACCAATCATCTAAATCTCACAAGGAAGTTGTTCTTTAAAGAAGCGTGGTCAAAAACATTACCATCGTACAAAATGTCCAAACCATCAGTACTAGAATTAAAAGGGAAATCAGACTTTGTTAAAGAAACTAAAGACAAAAGGCAAACTCGCACCCTAGGTGCATAAAGAACATCGAGGAGAAGTAACATATTTTCTCATCGTAATCTGAGCTTGTATGTCCCAACACCAAGAACATCTTCCTCATTGCCGTTTCCCAGTACGATAGTTTGTGAACCCAACGAGTGTGGAAGCCCTCAAAGCCAACTCAATCCTGAACTCTACATTTACTTGTTTCTGCATCTACAATCCAGTTAGGAAAAGAATTAGCAACTAATGGATGAAAACAAACATATAATTCAGGAGAATTAGTTAAGAAAGGTACCCTGGGAGGCTCTGGACAATCCTGAGCATATGACTTCTTATCACAATTATAGCGCCTCACAAGTGCTATGTTTTTCTCCCCATTGCCTTTAACCTTTTGCTTCTTGGCAACACCAGGCTTTGGTCTGCCTTTTTTAGGGGGGTGAGAACCTTTCATACATTGCCTACCTCGACTATTCTTATTGCCTTGGGCCTATTTTAGTTAGAAACAAGAGCCACATTAGGAGTATCGAACATTTTTAGGCATCCTTCCTCCATTTCAACGTGACTTTGGATGTCTGCGAAGGTTTTTCAAAATGAGTCAAGTCAATCTTTACATTACCCTAAAGTTCATGTTCATTAGGGATAGCCTGAATCACATTCAGGACTTATTCTCCCTCAAAGATTTCCTTAACTGCGGCGTTAAGATTAGAAATCATGGCTCTCACGGTTCATAGATGCTTAGCCATGGTATGACTGAAGTCCATTTTGTACTGCATCCATTTTAAGAGCATGATACGTAGCCTTGTCTTGGATGTCTGGCCAAAACAGATCTTCAGTTTGTGCCACGTGTTCTTAACACTGGGACATGCCTCAAACTTTCTAATTAGATAATCGTGTATGCAATAAAGCATAGTAAAGCATGCCCTATGATCTTTTTTGCGCAAGTCTTGTTAAGCGAGCAGACTTTCTTGATACTACACAGTAGTAATATTAATAGGTTAGCCATCTTTGTCTTTATCTGATGGCGGAAACTTAGCGACCGTATAGTGTTATAACAAATCTGTCTCATTCAGAAGATACCGAATCTTCCAATGCCATATATCATAATTAGTGCCATCTAGCTTCTGAGTAGTGGACAATTCACTAATCATTGCATTGTTTGTTGCCATATCTGCAAGTATACATTAAAAGATGGGCGTAAGACACATTTTTTTTAGCAATTAAATTATTAAAATTCCATCATTCATGTCATATGATCAAAAACTTCACTAAGCTCATAATCATCTCATATGAATATAAACTAGGAATTTAAGTCATTCAATTATAACATTTCAATAAAAACACATTCATATGGACCTTAACGAATGTTAAACAAATTACCATCAATCTCAAAATATTTATTAAATTCATGTAAAGTAAATTTACATAATTATATATAAAACCAATGTATATATGAAACAAATTCATATAATCACAACCCATCTTCTATTTGTTAGTCACTTAACATGAAATTTTATAATTTCAAGTAGTTTCATACATAAAACAAATTTATATAATCAATTAGCATGTAATATTCAACATTAAACACATTAACGTTATTATAAGTTCATGCATTCATAATCAAAACTAATTCGAAATTTTAATTCAACTAATGAACTAATTACATGCTCCACATCATGTGAACTTGTACATTGTCAAAATCATAATTCAATCAAACATGCCATGTTTGAATAATGACCTCGATAATTATTTTAAAAATAAATTAGAATTAAGTAATATACTTAATACTGAAAAAGAACTTTAAATGCACCCTATAAACCACCCGAGAGCCACCCTTCAATCTACTTTTATTATCTCTCGGACTCCACAACTTTCTATTAACTGGGGCCATGAGCGCTTCGGTGTTACCTTAGACACTAAGCCTCACGATTGGTTCCTCTGAAAAACCGCCGCTGGAACAACCCAAATGATGACCCTGCCAACCTCACTGCCACCTTGATTGAGCCCATGGCTTCAACTACTATCCAATCTGACCAAAACGCTACACCAACGAGTACATCGGCAGTCGACGAGTTGACTAGCACCATCCACTCGTGCAACACGCCACTTGGGCGGCGTCGCGTGATGCACACCTACGGCTGTGTTAATATTGTTTGCGTGGTTTTGAGTTGGAAATGCATAGATCAACAGCTATTGTGGGGTTTAGGAGGAAGAAAACATCCAAGTTGTACTTGTTGGCGCTAGTTGGATGGTGTCGCATGGTGCACACACGGCTATGTTAATGTTGTTTGCATGGTTTTGAGCCAGGAATGCATAGACTGCCGATTATTGTGGGGTTTAGGAGGAAGAAAACAACCAAGATCGCTTCGTTAGCGGCGCGTGTCACACACGCGCCACCTCTCCTAGCGGATTTGATAGGTTTCCGGTATGTCTTTTACCCCCTTTTCTGTGTTTTGGTCCATGGCATGGCTAACAGATTAGGGTCATTTGAAAAGAGGTGAGTCCAGTTTTGAGTTAGGAGGTTAAATGTGTGAGACTTTGTGCCAGATCTGAGTCACAGAAATTAGAGTCCAGGGTTTATGATGGCTTAGTGTCGAGGGGAGAAGGGGGCGGAGAATGGGGTGATCTCATATTAAGGCTAAAAAAAAAATTGCTAAAATGGTCTTGGTTTCGATAGCAAATAAAGCATTAACAGTTTAGCATAATGTCGTGTTCTATGATCATACAGAATAGCATTGTTAGAGTAGCACGATAACATGAGGCATATAAATTTTAGCAGATTAGCATAGGTCTCTATTTTGCATAATTTCATATCACACAGAATAGTAATTGCTTAATCTGATGGATACATATCGTACTATGACACATATTAGTTTCACAACGATACAATCAAAATCAAGATTTAACATAAATCTATTCGGGACTAGCATCAAGCAAATTTGGCTCTGATACGACTATAGGAAAGTGAACACTCACCTTGATGTAGAAGTTTAACCTGAAACAGTCAGCTGATTGCTACCCACAAACAAGGTAGCTACTAGAGTCAAATCAATAGAGTGATTATGGTGTACTTATTGTAAGATTATGATGACCGTTACTTTTGATCAACATATAAAAACCATAAAATAAAATAAAATAAATAAGCCCTAAAAATTGTGGACCAAAATTAAGCAATTGTGCTTGGTCGCAAGTTAAAGTTACATGCAATAGGTGCAACTGGCTAGGTGGGAGATCACATCATTTGCACCTTCAAAACTGACCAACTATACTTGTCAACTTGTCATTAGTCAAGTAGGTACAACACTTCTGAGTTTGATGCGTCACAGGTACATCCATTGAAAAGGCTTGATCGTTACTCATGTGTTGGAAAAATCGTGAAATGCCCTTCTGATCCTACCCATAATTTCCGTGTCATACATTTTATTGAGATAGTCATATGAACCATCATTGGAAAATTTACAGGACATTATTGGAAAATTTACAAGGCAGACAGTCATCAAATGGGTGGCAACAAACTAATACTTTTCTCAACAACTTGGTGTTGCTTTTGGCGGAAAGAGAGGTTGAAAAGACAAGAATGCCCTTCTTTGAGTGGGGGCTTTGACTGTGAAGGTAAGACGAGAGAGATTGAAGCAGTTAGAAGAGAGAAATGCCTATGTGGTTTCTGCAGTCAGAACATTGAAGACAGAGAACAAGAGTGAGGCTTCCATAGGAGCAGAAGGGTGAGGTAGAAGAGGATCGAGCACAACAACGGAGGAAGAAGAAGAGCAACGCACAGTGGAGGTGAATTGAAGGTATGTACTTGGGAGAACGCATGGTGAATTGAAGACAGGGAGCAAGAGTGAGGTAGGAGAAGAACAAAACTGGAAGAGGAAGCTAGAGAGGAAGGGGGTGGCGCTAGTGGTGGTAATAACACACGGTGGGGTGAATTCAAGGTATGTGCTTGTAATTAAGTGTACTCTGAGAGGAAATTTGTAGATCTTGTTGGAATGGTTAGTGCAGGTGGTGATAAATGTGGCACTGTGTTTTGTGAATGTCCCAATAGTGGGGGAATTTTTCCTTCATTTCTATACTGTTTGGGTTGGGAAGGATGGGCAAGGGTGAGCACGCGAGCATGCTTTTCGGAATACACAGCAAGGTTAATATGTAAACTATGGTAGACAGTGGACTTAGGTGGGGTATACCTTGTAAGTAGGTGTTATGTGTGGAATGACGAGGACAATAATGATACAATAACCTAACTGTTGGTCCTAAGAATGGGAGGACGTAGTGTGACAGTGATTTAGTGCATGGGTGTAGGTAGATAGGAGGAAGTAGCCGGGTAAACAGAAAACATGACGTGGTAGGTGGTGGTAAATTGTGTGGGTGGGTGGGTATGACACAATAATACTGTCTGTGCAACGGGAGGTGGGGGCGTTGTTGTGGCGTACGTGTGCTATGATTGGAATGTGGTGAGGGTGAGGTGTGATTGGGAAAGTTTGCATAAGTGTTGTGGCGGATAGAATGGGTTGGGTGTTTGATTTGGGGTATAGGGACGGTGAGGTCAACAGCTGTTGGTAGATGAGCGGGTAGCTGGGGAATACTATAGCAGTCCTTACCCTGTGTGTGTTAAGGGAATACCATCGTGCACATAGTGAAATGGTTGGGTACGATGGTAGGGACAGTGGTTGGGATAAACTGATGTAAATGTGATATGCAAATGCTGGGAACGAATGGAGTACATGACTCAATGTTTACTTCATCTGACATGCAGCTACAAGTTACAATATTGGCCGTTGATTGGGAAGGGGATACAAGGTGCTGGTGGCGGGGATATTAACGAGTAACGGATGTGAACACTGCAGTAGATGGAGAAGGTGGGAGGGGGAGGGAGATAGTTATGTATGTTTTGTAGGGGGAATATTGGTGGAAAGTGGAGATGGAAAAGTTACATATGAGGGTGGGTCGAGGAAATGTATGGTGGTGAGGGAAGGAATGGGGGCGGAGGAACTGTAGAAAATGGTGAGGGAGATGACAGGGAGTGATATGTCAGAGGAGAAATTATGGTACAGTTTGAAGTATGATATGGAGATGTTAGTGGCAGTTGAAGGGGACAATGATGTGCAGGTGATTTTCAAGGGTAATGACGAGCATGGCTACATGTATATAGCCGGGAATGCAGGTCTGGTGAGGCGACCACATAAGAGGGCTATTGTATGCGAATCAAGAGTGCGAGATATAGGTGAAGGAAAGCAAATAGCCAGAAGTGGGGGAAAGTGCAATGATGGTGAGGAAGTGGGTGAAGAACGGGGAAACAATGAAGCAGGAGTAAAACCGTACGACTTTTGATAAAATGTAATTGTTGAACTCCACTAACCATTTGTAGGTGGGGAAGCTGATTCCTTATATGTTTGTGTGCAGCAACTGCAGGTCATTGGGGTTGAAGGAGGGGAGCTGCCGGCGAGCAGGCTGTGTCTAGGAGAAGATACAATTGAAATATCAGATGACGCTGAGATATCTGTTGCATCGGAGGATGCCGGTGATGAAGAAGCAACAAATGAGGACAATGAAGGGGATGAGTGAGCAGCTGAGAAACAATGTGGTGATGGGAATAAAGGGAAAGGGTGTACTGATGGGAATGATGTCAATGACAATGTGCGGCCACGTTATGGGATGAAAGCCCGAAGTTACCATAGTAAGCTGAGCATATGGAAGAAGTTGCAGGATTTTGTGTATGTGGTGTGCCCCACAGGGCTGTTGTTTACTGCGTATCCCCGACCTGCTGCGGAGATTTTCTCTAACTCGCTGGCACATACCCACTGTGTAGGCATTGAGTACCATGGTAGACACTATGCCAAACCCGCGTGCACGTGTTCCTATGCACAACACAGCAATAGTATTAAGTGTGTGATGTGTGTCACTGAAGACTTCTAATGTGGCTATTCCATTTGGCCGTAAGCTATGTTCTGTACAAATCTTTCCCTATGGTGTTGGTTGTTTTTTATAAATGTCATGGACAAGGAATTGAGATGTGACATGTTCTGTTCCCGTAGTGTTATATGCGCCACAGGGTTGTAGTTTATTGTGTATCCCCAGCCTGCTGTGGAGATTCCCCCCAACTTGCAGGCACATACCCACTGTGCAGGCGTTCTGTACCATGGTAGACACTGTACGAAATCCGGGTAGACGTTTTGCTGTGCACAGCATAGCAACTATGTCAAGTGTGTGATGTGTGTAACTAAAGACTTCTAATGTGGCTGTTCCATTTGGCTGTATGCTATGTTCTGTACAGATTGTTCCATGTGGTTTGTTTTTTTTGTTAAACGTAATGGACATTGAATTGAAATATGACATGTTCTGTTCCCGTAGCTGCAGTTTACTGTGTATCCCTAGCTTGCTGTGGAGATTCTTCCCAACTCGCACGCACATACCCACTGCGTAGGCGTTGTGTACCATGGTAGACACTATGCCAAACTCGGGTAGACATATTGCTATGCACAGTACAGCAACAATGTCTAGTATGTGATGTGTGTCCCTGAGTTAAGATTGAATTGTAAGTAAGGATTGTGAATCCCTGAGTTACAAAAAAAATTGAAAATGTTGTTTGAGTCCTTAATGTTGGTGGAGCTATGGATGATTTTGTGGTTTTTGAATAGGAAATTTTGTGGTTCTTTCTTTTTATGACTGACTTCTTCAAATGACGATAGACCGTCAGTGTGTCTGCATACATTTTGGATTACACGCGAAAGAACGCTGTCTACCAAGGTAGACGATGAACAACATCATGGCATAAATATACACCCGGTGAATTGTAACTCACAATGGCAACAACAGTAACAACAAGCTTATTTTACTGGCATAGAGTATCAACAGTTGGTAATGCATACATGTTGTGTATCCTGATAGGTAGATCACTTCAAATATCAAAGGAGTCCACTTCCAGATAATAATGTCATGTGCTTGGTTTCGGGTCCAAGTCAAGAGATATTCGTCCTATCTTCCTTGCTAGTCCAAAAATATGTGGGTAGCAATTAGCTTGTCCACGATTGCTAGGCTTATTAGCTCATATAAGAACAAAACTTATCCTCACCCAAGTATATATTCTTGGGCTAATTTGTTGGCTAGAATTTGTGGATTAAATTTTACACCATTTGGGTGTAAAATTTGAAAGAAAGAATTATCATTTTCAATTTATTACTCGTTTCAGATTTTATTATTATTGTTTCATTGTTGCAGGTATGTACATATTTTTTTCCAAAGCGACCCGTTTAATAATTAGACTAATTTTATTTAGTTATAGTTTAAGTATTTATTTATACTTTCAATTGGGTTATTCGAGAGCATAACATAATTTATTTTGATGTAACTCTGCCGATTCAACCTACAATTGCATAAGCAGATATACATACATAAAATATTAAATTCAAATGTAGCACCCAACTTAATTAAATTTAATTCAGATAATTCAACTTAATTAGCATAATGTTAGGTTCGGGCCGTTACCCAGATCGTGTAAAACATTAACATTCATTCAATTAGTAGTAGGCAGCATATCATGATAAACATTAACACTAGTTCACTTGATGTTGGAGCTAGCCTTTCCACAAATACAAATGTTACAATTGCATGCAAATAAGTCACCACATCAAATGACCACCCGTCTTTAATCCATGCCTTATTTGTCAAGCTAAATACATTCGGTAAGATGGTACAACTATTACTACATCATTATCTAACAGTTGCGCAAAGTACAAGCTAGGTACATCCGGACACACTGTCCATCAACTCTAAAACATATAGTACATATACCAGGGTTTCAGGCATTGATTACCACGGTAAGCATGATACTGGGGTTGGGTAAACATTGATGCTGGGTGTAACCAGTGGACCTGAAAAATAACACAGCTTCGCAGATGATTGCAACTTTGCCCAAACGTGTTGGTTATACAGTAACCTACCTGCCACTGTCACCAACCCAACAAGGCACATACAAAGGTCGCATGCAGCCACATCCTACCTATGCGTGCCACATACAAACCATTTAGCAAATCTTTAAACTCCACAATGTCACCTTGGTATCTGCGTCAAAATCAGCTCGGGCATTACAACATATCCTCCTCGTATGTACGACTTCACCGCATTTTGAGCACCTTCGACCTTTGTTGCCTTGGGATTGACACACCATGCTTCGACTGAGGCCTACTAGGTTGTCATCCATTGTTAGGGGGGAATATGCATCGGTTGTACTCCTCATCGAGCTCTCGCCTACTAACAGCTAACTCCGTCCATCTTCTTTCCAAGCTTCTTCATGTGGCCATTTACAAGCCACGACACCAGCATGGGTCGTAATATAAATAGTTATGTTATTCAGTTTCCTTGAAAATCATACTCACATCCATATCTCCTTCAATTGGCATTAACATTTGCTGGTTATCCTTCAGCCTGTACCACACTTTTTGCTTCGACTTATCACTACCAACAGTCTCCTTCACCATTTTATGCACCTCCTCCATCCCCATTAACTCCTTCGCCAGCACATATCTCCTTGACCCTCCCTCGTACTTCACTTTTTCGTTTCCACATTCCTCCAACACTTCTCCCATAACACATACACAACTAATTCCCTCTCCCCACCACCTCCTACCATGACACCATCTCTATCCATTTCATGTGATCATCACAATAGCCACACTCGCAAATCATTTTCTTGATGGGTCACTTCATTCAACCTCCCTAATACCTTTGCGATTGCCTTGTATGTCATACGTTAAAAGCATTTTGTTAGCTCATATTTCAGTGCATTATTTACTTCACACAAGTGACTCACATAGTGCCCACCACTATACCTATCGGTTTACCTATTTTCTAAGTTGTGTCTACCACGGTATACCAATAAGGTTTCCCGCGTTTACTAATGTTGGCTTGCAACCACCGTGATCACTTTTTCACAATATGATTACCCGTTTTTATAACATCTTCACTTCTTCCCTTGAAGGAGCTATTGCCTACCCCACAACTTATCCACTCACACAGCCATTATCATACATAACTCTATACACCTTGCCATAGCACTATAAATTTTTTAGGGGGGGATGTCTGCCTTCCCTCAAATTCGTTTTACACACTAACGTTTTCACTACATTTCCATGCAATTTGGTTTACCCAACACCGATACCCCTACTTCCATGGTATACAATCACTATCATCATGGCATACATATGTAACCAATCAATCACCATTCACAACAACAATAACAGTGATAACAAACTGATTCTACTTATATATAACTCACATTTGCCATCGAGTATGACATACTTGTAGTATACCCAGCTAGTTGAACCGGTCTACCAATCTAGAATCTATCTACTTCTTCCTTTTCACGTTACACGATCATCAACCTCATAACATCCCCACCTTCATCACAAATAGCACAGAGGTAGAAAAATGGTTGATGCCATTACTGATGTTGAACCTGTACAAAGCTTGCCTCACTGCAATTTCTTCACCCTTTTCCAGATCCCTGCTCCAAAAGCAACAGTTTCACACCAAAATTACAAGAATTTCACATATTCAGTACACAAGTTGTGAGAGGTGGAGTTGAAGTGATTTGGAGCTGCAGGGCGTTGCTAAGGTTGAGAGGGAGAGAACATTTGATAAGAGAGAATGAGTCCAAACAGTAGACTTCAAAATAACCACTTCTACTTAAATGTTCTTCCTTCTGCTCAACCAAATTGACAAGGTCAGCCCCTAAAATTTTAATTGGGGGCACTTTAGTCATCTGTATTTCTTCAATAATTTTCCCCACTTGTTTTCCCTCCAAAAGCAGCACCAAAATGTTGAAAAAGAAATGAATTGATTGCATGCTTATTATTGTCTCACCTCCCAGTAAATTTCCCATCATTATTTTCAAGTGAAAAAAAAAAAAAAAACAACCACGTGTTGAGGACACGTGATATGCGTCCTACTTCTTCCTATAACGAATGACTTGTGAGTCAGGATACCATTTCAACTATCTGAAATCAGGATTTAGTGTGCAATGCTCCAGGTGATTTTCTGTTCTTCCTCATTCGTGAAAAATTAAACATGACAATTGACAATAGATGCCAGTCCAATCTAACTTCATTATTAAGAATGGAGGCACGCGTCCTCAACGATCTTCTGGCTTTGTTAGCATCAAAACGGAAACTATGCTCCATATATATAGAGTTGTAGGCAACAAAAAAATGTACATAATATCAAAAAATAAAATAAAATAAATTATTTGGATCAATTTTTTTAATTGATCTAATTAAGCTCGAATTCACTCACAAGTCATGGCCCAATTCAATTT
Organism: Carnegiea gigantea; assembly: GCA_029747015.1. Lineage (NCBI taxonomy): Eukaryota > Viridiplantae > Streptophyta > Magnoliopsida > Caryophyllales > Cactaceae > Carnegiea > Carnegiea gigantea. The sequence goes on along the minus strand of JAKOGI010000084.1, from coordinate 639,237 downwards.
GACTCTCAAGTTAAAGCGCACTCAAGACCTACTCCAACAACTTTTAATGATATTTTCTCTGCCTCTAACTAGCTATGTTGCTTCTTTAGGATTGAGATGGATCCTTAACTTATTTATATTATTTTCACTAATTTTTTTTGGAGTTAATATTACCGTCTTTATTATTGCTTGATTTTAAGTTTATTTAATTAATCTCTTTTAGTTTATTATGTAAATTATTTTGATTTTTTTTACATGTTTTGCAATTGATTAATTTGTTATCTCATGTTAGCTAATTTAACCATTATGCAATTATGATCAAAAATTGAATTGTTAATTAATTAAACAAGTCTAGCAATTAGATGAGTTATGTCTAACTTGAATAATTCATACTAACCACTAGTTGAGTTTATTTATTAATGGCTACAATTTATTTTTCTAACCTATTGACCTTAAGCTCGTAGCTTGAGAGCTTTGAATAGACTAATTACATCCCAATTAAATTTAGTGACTCGATATTAAACACTTTTGGTAAAGTCAAAGTCTTAAAGTCTCTAAATTGATCTCGCTTTGCTTATTGATTAATTAACATACATTTTTCTCTTCTTCTTCTTCTTCTTCTTCTTCTTCTTCTTCTTATTATTATTATTATTGTTATTATTGTTATTATTGTTGTTGTTATTGTAGTTATTAATCTCTTCGTCTAAATTTATTCTCTTAACTGGTTAAGAAATGCAATTTCAAAATTGCTTTTGTTCTCCAAAAGACACGACCCAGAATGCATCACCTTGCTATAATCATCTTGTGCACTTCCAAGTAAGTTAGGTTTTTAAAACTACTACACATCAAGAATATGATTTTTTGAATTCCTCGGCTATATTAATTAGTATAGAAAGTGAATAACCAACTTATTTTTTGGTAAGTTTAATTGGGCTATCACTTTTTTTTTTAAAGGTTTTGGATCCTCCATTTAACTACAGTTGAGCTACTGTTGGCTCAATGAGGGGTAAAACTCTCCCATCACATATTTTCTCTATTCACAAGACTCAAACCCAAGACCTTACTTAATGGAAACAAGTGTCATACCACTTGAACCAACCTTGTGTTGGTTGGGCTATCACTTTTATGTATGCACATAACTACTCTTAGGGAACAACTTTCGGCTGATCTGGATGATTCAGCCGCAAGTACATTATGGCTGTGGGGGCTAATAAGAGACTTTAATATTTCTATCCCATGAGGGGAGAACTTCTATGGCTTCTCCTAACCAAGATTAAGATTGATGCTTTTTTCAATTGCTGTGATGATAATCAAATTTCTGATGCACCAGCTATTGGTCGTTTTTTTGTTCATGGAGCATCAAACAGCAGGAAGGTTTCACGTTTGGTTCAAGTTGAAGACAGTTTTATTTAATCAAGAGATACTGAATTCTTATTAGTCCTTTATTGTGGTTTCAAACGCCCAGCTAAATTTGATTACTACTTGTCTAAGTGGAGATCAAAGATGGATTTAGGAACATAAAAAGCAGTTTGCTTCAGTAGTTCAGGGTTGTTGGGGAGTAGATGTTAGAGGTTGCCTTATATTTCAGATAATATCCAACCTCAAATATCTTAAGAGTCACATTAAGAAGCTGCATTCGTCTTATTTTAGCGATGTCAATGAGTGGCATTTTTATATCAGTAATAAGTCAAGCTCAAAATGAATTACATGTAAACCAAGCCTCAGTTGAGCTCTAGCAGTTGGAAAAAAGGCGTCTTAGTTGATTACGTAAAATTTAGGCAAGTTGATAAGTCAATCTTTTATATACCAAAGCGAGGAACACTTCCTTAAATTTGGTGAAAACAAAAGTTCATACTATCATCAAGTAAAAACAATGCCTAATGTTATAAACAATGTCATAGACGAAGATGGAAATGAGCATGTTACTCAGGAAGGTAATTCAGATACATTTGTTAGTTTCCATGAAGGACTCATGGGTAAAACTATGGAACTATAGTAGGTAGATCTGGCATTGATTAACTATGGCGTTATGCTTAGCTATGAACATGAGCAGTTTTTGACAACTGTACATGTTAAATAAGCAGTGTTCAGTATGGATTACAATAAAACCACAGGTCTAGATAGATACACAAAAGGATTGTTCAAGAAGTCTTAGCATATAATTGGTGTGGATATTTACAATGCAATTCTGGCTTTCTTCCATAATGGTAAGCTCTTGAAGCCATTAAACAACCCTTTAATTACATTGGCCTGGTACGGAAGAATTGAAACAGAATTCCATCCACGATGTGAATTTTAGATCCATAACTCGGTGCAATTAATGCCTACTGTTGTGAATGTTCGTTAGAGTGTGTTTGTTGAGTTTAGGGTTATTTTTGAAAATATATTATTGGCACTACACTTGATTAAATATTATAAGAGAAAAGGGATATCTCTCCGAGTCATGCTGAAATAGACACGCGGAAACCTTATAATATCTAAATTAGACATTTGTGCAACATGTTTTATTGGCTCTTCGTTTCCCTAAAGGCTTTATGAAGCTGCCAATGGGATGAGCTACTTCCCGTATGTTCTCTACCAATGTGAATGAAGAACCTAACGGCTATTTCCCTAATGCTAAACGTCTTAGATAGGGAGATTCTTGGTCTCCGTATTCATATGTGATCCGCATGGAAGTGTTTGTTAGAGGTCGGAAGTCAGCCACTGAGGAAAAGGGCTTGCAGTTTTCACACTTAAGTGTGTTGGGATTGGGTTGGTGCATTTGGCATTTGCTGATGGTATTGTTCGTTTTGCTAGAGGGGATAAGAATTTTGTCCAAATATCATAGATTTACTTTCAAAAATTTTGTAAAATGTCTGGTTTGAATGAAAATACTAAAAAGTATGAACTACACATGGGGCGAGGCCAGGCCTGAGTGTGTGCAACCCTAAATTTTAGATGAAATAGGCTTTTCTAAAGGTTTATTTCCTTCAGGTACTTGTGGTTGCCAATTTCTGCGATGAGAATTTCGCATGATACTATGACAAGTGTGTTGACCAACTCTTTCATTGTTGATTTACTCACATTTTAGTCTTCTGTAGTTGTGTTACCTGAGCATACGTACCCTTCATGAGATTGAATCGCAGTGCAGCAAATTTCTTTGATATAGGTCCATTAACAGAAGAAAGTTATTCCTATTAGCTGGAAAAACCATGTGTCACACTTCTGTTCTTTGGCTATAAGTGTTGAAGAGGTTGGTTATTGCTGTGTTTCTAAATTCTCAACGACTTAAGGTTAATAATAGTTGTGCATTTGTTTGCCGTGATTTGGATGCTCACATCCATTTACTCTGTAACTACCCTATAACTAACACTACTGCTTAATGAGATTTTGATGTGGTTTGAGTATTTTTCACATTATTGGAGGTTTTAAAAACAGATTAAATGACATTTCTTTAAATGTAGGGCAAATTGTCAGTCCTATAAATAGAGAAGAGTGTCGAACTATTGTATAAGGTATGAAAAGAAGGAAACCATAGAAATATTTAGAATAAGACCCGTTGTATTGCTGCTATTTTAGACAAATCCAATATGCAACCTATGTGAGAGCAAAAAGTAAAGCAGTTGAGAGGGGCGAAGTTATGATTTACGTCTTCTATAATGTAAGATCTCAGTGCTATACTTCTGTCCTTTTAGGAAATATAAATGGTGATTATTTGTCTTTTTAAAATAAATAAGCGAAGACTTAACTTTGATCTTTTAATTTGATGGTTTTGAATGTTATTGTTGGAAAACTATGATCAAATCAAAACAAAGCATATCATTATGTTATTTAGACTTTTTGTTGTTAGACGTTTAACTAAAATAATGTTACTAATTTTGGTCAAAAACAACAATGCATTCATTGGCTTAAATTTTAGTCAAGTCACTAATATCAATAAGTCAAGATGAGGTTGAACTAGTTTGGCTAATCAGTTGGACATGCAGTGTATTTGGGCTGAGCTAGCAAGTTCATAGCCTACTCACCACCAGTTGTCGCCTTGGAGTCCGAGAATGTTTACTTCACCAAAAAGGCTCTTCAGAGTAGACCTAACAAAACTAACCTGTGACCCGAAATTTGAACCGAGCGACGCAACATTCGAAATATGCTCACTGGAAAGTGGATCGGAAACTCGAATTGACCCGAACTGAACCATATTTAACCCGAAATGTTTTACAAAGTTCCTTATTTTTGTATTACAAGCAAATTTGACCAAAAATCAGTTGACCGAAGTCGACCTGAACTGAAGTTCACCCAACCCAAACCGAACAGACTCGAAATGTCAACTGAAATACAACCTAACCCAAACTTAACCTGATCTGTACCCAAACCGAATGGCCTATTTAACAGGTCTACTTCAGAAATCCACTTAGGATAAAGTTTTCGTTCTCTCCTGCTGAGAGCTGAAATTGTTATTCGTGATTCTTATGTTACTTCCACTCTAGGGTGTAGAAAGATAGCCAATAGTGAAAACCTAAAAAATTCATGGTTTTAAGGTAGAACCCCATTTCCCCCGCATTGTTATGGCACCGAAAAAAGAAGTTGCGCAAGCCGCAGCTTGGTCATACCACTGGTCCAACTTGTATTTAGTATCTTGCCAAAGATTTTTTTGTAAGTCATTCTATGATTGAAGTTGCAATTCAATAAAAACTTTTGCCAAATGAAGTTGCATTTGTCACGTAATTGGAAAGACTTGGTTGATGCAAAAAAGGAGAAATGAAAAATGAACGAATATAGCAGAAAAGCAAAATGCAACGGATTACGTCATGTATGTGTTAAAAAAATTGAGCGACTCTAATTTGTAGATGCAATATGATGAAACAGATAATCAGAAGTAAAACAAAGATAACAAGAACAAAACAAGAACACCCAAAAATTACGTGGAAAATGTAATATGGGAAAAAATCACGGATGACGACGAGCCCAAATAATCTACTATGAGAAGGATGAGTACAAGGGCGATCATAGACAGATGTGTGATTCGATCTAGCACAAGATTACAATTAATCTCCTAAAACTCACTCTACCTCTCAAAGGGTTAATAATGGTGAAGAACACAATTTTCTCTCTCACAAGAAAGAATCACAACCCGCTTCTGAAAAAAATCAGAAGAATAACTCTTGTTTTCTAAATAAGAACTCATGGCATGAATTTGCGAGAGCCACTGCACAACTAACCCACAGCTGCTCTTAATAAGTCCACTAAAAATTAGGTTACTAGAATAACCACCCAAGGAATTAGGAAACCGCCTAACTCCTTTCATCCATCGCTAACAATTAGCATATGGGTGATTATGATGGGCCCCCATGATTAGTTATCAAATGTTATTAGATAATATTTTAGGCCATAATCCAACAATCTCCACCTTGGACCAAAATCCAACACCTACTCTCGAACACCACCATTGCACCCCAAAGGGTGATGCCCCAGAGGGCAATGCCCCGAAGGGTGATCAAATATTGTGAACACCAGCTAAGTCCAAGCAATGCTCGAACTTAGCTGTATGGAGAGGCTTGGTAAGCATATCTGCAGGATTCTCTGAAGTATGAACTTTCCTCACAACTATTTCCCCTACAGCAATGGTATCTCTGACATAGTGATACTTAACACTGATGTGCTTGGTTCTTGAATGATAGGCATCATTCTTAATCAATTGAATCTTACTCTGGCTATCAGAAAACACTACAGTAGTAGCCTGTGAAACTCCAAGCTCAACAACAAGGCCCCTCAACCAAGTTGCTTCCTTCACACCTTCAGTAGCAGCAACATACTCAGCCTCTGTAGTAGATAAAGTTGCAATAGATTAAAGCGATACTTTCCAAGAGATAGCACTTGCATACAAAGTGAAGATATACCCAGATATGGACCTCCTCCTGTCAAAATCACCAACAGAGTCAGAATCAACAAAATCTGTAACATCACATGTAGCAGCTTTGTTCCTATCAAATACCAAACCCTTATCAACAGTATGCTTCACATAGCGAAGGATCCACTTCACAGCCTCCCAATGATCCTTTCTAGGATTATGCATATACCTACTTACCACACTTACAGTATGTGATAAGTCAGGTCTAGTGCACACCATAGAATATATCAAGCTACCAACAGCACTAGAATAAGGGATATTAGACATCCTCTCAATATCCTCCTCAGATTGTGGATAACACTCAACAGACAATTTGAAATGTGCCACAAGAGATGTAGAAACTGCCTTATAGTTACCCATATTAAACCTGTCAAGTATTTTCTCCAGATAGCGACCCTGAGACGAGTATAGCTTACTGGACTTTCGATCCCTCTAAATCTCCATGCCTAAAATCTTCTTTGCCGCACCTAGGTCCTTCATCTCAAACTCCCCACTGAGTTGAGATTTTAACTTGCTGATCGAGGACTTATCCTTCGAAGCTATTAGCATATCATCAACATATAACAGCAAGTAAATAAAAGAATCATCATAATATTACTTGAAATGCACACAATTGTCATACCAGCTGCGTGTGTAACCCTGTCCAATCACAAAGGTATCGAATCTTTTGTACCACTGTCTAGGAACCTACTTAAGTCCATACAAGGACTTCTTCAATCTACAAACCTGTTGTTCCTTGCCGAGAACAACAAAACCTTTAGGTTGATTCATATAGATCTCCTCCTCTAACTCCCTATGAAGGAATACAATTTTTACATCAAGTTATTCCAAATCCAGATCAAATAAAGAAACAATGTAAGAAGCACTCTAATAGAGGTATGTCTAACAATAGGAGAAAATATCTCATTATAATCAATACATTCCTTTTGGTTGCACCCACGAACAATCAAGCGTGCTTTTCACCTTACATCTTCAACTCCAGGAATACCCTCCTTTCTCTTGTAGATCCATTTGGCAATTAAGGCTCTCTAATCTTTAGGTAGCTTACAAAATTTACAAGTTCGATTCTTATGCAGGCTCTCCATCTCCTCTTGCATAACTAGGACCCAATTAGGCGAACTCGGGCAGGAGATTGCTTCAAAATAAGTTGAAGGTTCTACAACTTTAGGAATCTCCTCTGCAACTAAAAGTGTACATGCTATCAGTCCCTCATCATCATTGTAGCGAGCAGGCCTCCTGATCTCCCTGCGAGGATGATCACGAGTTATAGAATAATCAGCCTCCACCTGAGACTGATCATAACTAATATTACCAGGTTCAGTAACCTGAACCTCTCTATTGGACTGATCAGTAGCTCCATCTTGAGCTGCAACAGTCTCCATCTCTATCTCTATACTCCTATTGGCATTCTTCTGATTACCTGCACCAGTAGAAGAAATAGCAGGATTCTTTGCAGAAGATAACATAACAGTCTCATTGAAAGTTACATCCCTGCTCTGAATAACTTTCTTAGACTCAGGACACCACATGCGGTGTCCTTTAGACTCAGACGCATAACCAAGAAATATGCATTTGACAGCCCTAGGGGCTAACTTTCCATTATTCACATGGGTATAAACAGGACATCCAAATATTCTCAAAATAGAATAATCAACAGGATTACCTGACCATACTTCTTCTGGAATTTGAAAGTCAATGAAGGTATGTGGTGAACGATTCACCAAATAACAGGATGTAGAAATAGCCTCAGCTCAGAAACCTTTGTGATCCCAAAGCCTGCACTAAAAAGCATACAGTGAGTTTTCTCCAATAGAGTCCTATTGATTCGTTCTGAAACTCCATTCTGCTGTGGTTTTCCAATCAAAGTTTTGTGCCTAACTATGCCATTTACCGCCAGAACTCATTGAACTCTGACTCAACAAACTCAAGACCATTATCAGTCCTAAGCTTCTTGATCTTTCTCCCAGTCTGGTTCTCAGGCAGAGCCTTGAACTTCTTGAATATGAAGAATGTCTCATTTTTCTATCTTAAGAAGTAACCCAAACTTTGCATGAGAAATCATCAACAAAGCTCAACATGTAGCGCTTACCCCTAAGAGAAGAAACCTTCGAAGGACCTCACAGATTAGAATGAATATAATCAAGGATCCCTTACGTACGGTGCTTCGCTGTCGAGAAACTTACCCTCTTCTGTTTCCCAAACACACAGTGGTCACAGAAGTCAAGCTTACCTATACCAGTGCTATCCAGATAACCTTTCTTGCTCAGAATGGTCATCCCTTTCTCACTCATATGGCCCAATCTCATGTGCCATAACCTCATAGCATCAATATCTGCTAGAGTTGTACAAACTATAGCTACTTCTGTAATTATAGTTCCCTGCATGATATAGAGGCTTCCCTGCCTCAGTCCTTTTCATCAACACCATGGCACCCTTTATCACCTTTAGGATACTATTTTCCATAGAAATCCTGCAACCATTAATCTCAAGAGTACCTAAGGAGATCAAAATAGCGAGTCATATCAGGAATGTGATGAATCTTAGACAAGGTTCTAGCTGCACCATCATAGGTTTTAATCTGCGCAGTACCTATTCCTGCAACCTTGCACTCAGCATCATTGCCCATAAGCACAACTCCAGTATCAATAGGCTCATAAGTAGCAAACCAGTCCCTATGAGGACACATATGATACGTATAACTAGAATTTAAAACCCAATCATCACCTAACCTCTTCCCAGAGGTGGTGGCTAAAGACATAGTAGCAAGCACCACATCCCCATCAGACTCTGACTCTACAACACAACCAGCTGTAGCAATTTTCTTACCATGATCCTCCTTTTCCTTTTTCTTTCTTATTTTTCAACTTCTAGCAGTTAGTCTGAATATGACCCAATTTACCATAGAAATTGCAGGTCTTATTTGAATGAGGATTCCTATACTTAGAGCGGTTCTTTCTCCTATTACCATTCCCCTTTTTTCTCAATTGTTCTACCCCTAACAACTAATCCCTCAGCAGGATCAGCATAGATATCATGATCAAATTTCTCCTTAGACAACAAATTGGACTTGACATCCTCAAACGATATAGTATCAGAATTACTATATAACATAATCTCCTTAAAGTGTTTATAGGAGGGGGTAAAGACACAATAAGCAAAATAGCCTTATCCTCATCCTCAATTTTCACATCCAAGCTCTCCAAATCAATAATAATAGAATTAAAATCATTTAAGTGCTTTTGAACAAGAGTACCTTCAGCCATACGGAAAGTGTACAGCCTTTCCTACAAACGGATCTTGTTGGCGAGACTCTTTGTCATGTAAAGTTCCTCCAGTCGAGTTTAAAGATTTACCGCAGTTGCCCTATCGAGCACCTCTCGCAAGACATGTGGCGCCAGGCACAACTGAATAGCTGAAACTGCCTTCAACTCCAGTTCCTCTCATTCCTCATCTGTCAACGATCCACGCCTCTTCTTCTGCTCCGCTGCCCATTGTTCATCAGTCATCTCTTCGGGTTTCTTGTGAGGTCCTCGCAGAACCTTCCACAACCCATGTTGGATGAGAACTGCTCTCATCTGCACCTTTCAGAGACTAAAACTAATCTCCCCATCAAACTTCTGAATATCAACCTTCATAATCGAAAGTATCCTAAACCTTATGCTCTGATACCACTTGTTATAAAAATTGATCGACTTTAGTTTATGAAAGCGATAGGATGAAACAGATAATCAGAAGTAAAACAAAGATAATAAGAACAAAACAAGAACACCCAAGAATTACGTGGAAAACCCAATACGGGAAAAAACTACGGACGGCAATGAGTCCAAACAATTCACTATAAGAAGGATGAGTACAAAGGCGATCACAATCACGATGTGTGATTTGATCTAGCACAAGATTACAATTAATCTCCTAAAACTCACTCCACCTCTTAAAGGGTTAACAATGATGAAAAACACAATTTTCTCTCTCACAAGAAAGACTCACAACCCGCTTCTGGAAAAATCAGAAGAATAACTCTTGTTTTCTAAACAAGAACTCACGACATGAATTTGCGAGAGCCACTGCACAACTAACCCATGGCTGCCCTTAATAAGCCCACTAAAAATTAGGTTACTAGAATAACCACCCAAGGAATTAGGAAACGGCCTAACTCCTTTCATCCATAGCCAACAATTAGCATATGGGTGATTATGGTGGGCCCCCATGATTAGTTATCAAATGTTATTAGATAATATTTTGGGCCATAATCCAACAGTATGTAATATTGTTGCCATAACAAATGATGATTTAAGCTTTTTATACATGTTTATACTCTTTAGTTTTATCGAAATGCTTTTTACAAAGATTATATATACATCTTTCCCCATGCCATGCTTGATGATTATAAGTTTGGATGGGTATTCTCATGAATCATAATAATTATGAATATTTGTATATGCTCTAGGTAAGATGTTTTTAATCAAACATAGTTGGTTCATGTGTCAAGATCTTTAGCATCAGGCTCCCATAAGAGCCTGTCCTTTCGGGAAAAATATTCAATTTCTTGCTCAGTTAATCTAGAAAAGGGCTTTATGTTCCTTCAGATAAGCGGCTGCCTAACTCTGAGGGAAAAATATGGTGTTGCCCCTACCGCTGTTGTTAGCCTGATAATGTCACATGTTTTATACCATCTCCCACCTATTTCTATTAGAAATACCATCATTTTTAGGATTTTTAGTTATTTCAATCACCTTGCTACGCAGTGAATTGAACGGAATAGATGGCAAGAAGTTCGAGCAAAAGGCATCAAAAATCGACAAACTAGCTGTGGTTCTGTTTCAACCCTGCTGTGCTCTTGCTGCCTGGCTGTTTTTTTGGGGCATTTTCTAGGGGGATGATAATAAGGGGTGCCAGTCCCCAGAGACATAGCTGTATCTTCTTTGATATTGAGTCTGTACTACAGACAGATTGAGGCTCTTGCCCATTTGTAAGGGAAGCTCTCCGTTTGGATTTTGGATTTGGGGCTAAGGAATAAATCGGTACTTTAAGTTATATTAGAGTTGGTTTTGGTTGATGATTGCCGATTTTGTTTCTTTTAATTATCAATAAGCTAAAGTTTCTCTTCCTTTTGTCTTTTTATTTATTTCTTGTTTGTTGGCTAGTTGATTGATTGAATTTTGATATTTTAACTCTTGTTGAGTGAGATGCTTCATTATTAGTCAGATTGGTTGGTTTTTTTATATTCTAGAGCTGTGTTTACTAATTTATATGCTTATTTAGGTTAATTTGTGTTTGCTTGTTTGTTGATTTAGTTCCTTGATTTAGTTAAGATTAAATGTTAACTAGTGGTTAATTTAGCTTGTTTAGGTTGTGAATTAGCCTCTCCAATGCCTAATTGATCTTGTATTGGTCCAGCCATATATACCTAGTTTATACTTGGAATTTAGAGTCTTCTCATGCCTTCTAAGTATCCACTGAAATGCTTGAAAAAACTTTCATCCATATGTTTGAGCAATTGACTTGTGCCGAAAGCTGAAACCAATTTGCCAATGTAGGTAGTAAGAACATTGGGGGTTTTTACATGAAAATAGTACAAATCCTAGCTAGGTACAGTGTTACTATTCTTGTGGTCCAATAACCTAACCCCATGAAAATAGGTTGATAGACCTATTAGACTAGCTCTGACCCTTGCAAAAAAAACTTGGATAAGTTTTGATGGCACAACTGATCATCTTTAAATGCTAGTATAGGCCTAGATACATTAGGGTTTGTCTGATTAGTTAGGTCATTAAGTTGCTAGATCACAGCCTAGTCTCCTTTAATTGCTTAATTAGTTTAGCTCTTCGAGTCATCACCCTTTGATTGCATAGCTTAAAACACTTGGAATAGCTTCAATGAATTGAATCGCAATTCTTGCGGATGACTCCTACTTACTAGGTAGCCATAACTAGGTCGTATATTTGTGGTCATAAATGATAAAGCTTCCTTCTATCGAGTTTTTGGCATTGTCACTATTGAGTTGGCATGTTTCAATATTGAAGGTTGCTTAAGCAATCAAGACTAGACATTTTCTTTTAAAATCACAAAATAGAAAATAAAAAATTTTTAAAAGAAACAAACACATATTTTCCAGTTTATTCAATTTAAACAATAACTGTTTTGGAGATATTTGTCTAGAATGAATTCTTTTCTTTCTAAATATGTTCATTTCATGTATGAAAAATGTGGAATACTAGAAGTTGTACTTAAAATGATAATTCATGAGATGCGAGCCAGCTTGGAGTCCTTGGACTCCCTAAGTTATGGTGCTCTTTGTTCTTTAAGCATTGATGAGATGTGGGAGTCGCTTGAATCATTGCCTTGGCATCTATGGGAATTTGAGCACTAGTAATACTTGTAGTTACCCTTCCACCCTACCATGATTTATGAGGTAGACCTTCATGTCTTGATTGGACTAGGGATTTGTATTATCATCATCATCCTTACTATGCTCCTCTGTGCCCTCATTCGTAATGTTGTGTTGTTGCTGCCAATCCTCCGACCATAATGCGAATTTTTTCCCCTGTTATGATATTTTTTATCAATGTTGTATTGTACTTGATAGAATGATAAAGATAATGAATGAGAAACATGTATAATTGAAATAAGCTTGGCTCCTACGTTCACTGTGAAAATATTTTAGGGATTACATGCAATACTAAAAAACATGGGTTATCTCCAAAGCTAACCCTATAAAGTAACATGTCACGACCAGCTCTAAGTGGGTGGCTTACAAAATAGGCTGGCATCTTAGAGCTATATGACCTTGCTTATGTGCCATGAAAGGTTATCAATTTACCACCACTGGCAGAGACAACTTAGGGCTTGTTCTTTTCATTGATAAATTGAGATTGGTAAAAGGGTAAAGTTGATTAAGGTAGGTTAAAATTGATTAAAGTTGGTATTTTATGTTGAACTGAGTTGAAGTAGGTTAAAGTAGGTTAAAGTGGACATAGTTTTATATGATAGATTGACGTTGGTTAAAATAGTGAAAATATAATTCTGAAAGAGGTGGATTGAAGTTGGTTCAAATAAGTTAAAGTTAGATAACGTGGATTAAAATTCATATTTTTTATTGAAATAGATTAAAGTTGGTTAAAGTAAGTTAAAGTAGGTTGAAGTTAATTAAAATTGGTAAATTAGAAAAGATTAACGAAAAGAACAGGCCCTTAGTAGATCATCAAGACCTCCCAATTCATCATGATTTGTCATTAAGGCAAAGTCCACCAGATGGAGAAGTGTTCTTTGTTAGTATCCTCCTATGTAGGATTAGGAGTTGTATTTTTCTCTTCTTATACTAATTTGCACTTACTTGCAATTTGACAACGTGGTTAAATATCGAGCACCCATACGGGGCTTTCAAACGGGTATTGGAGTAGGGTCTAAAGACATTAATGTGTATTGTGACTTACAACTGGTCATTCACCAATTTATCCAAGAACATGTGGTAAAGAAAAATGATCTCATTGCACATCATGAGAATGCCTCATGGTTCCCCGGAGTTCTAATAAGAGGAAGACACATTCAATTGATGCATCCGCAATTCTCAGAGCTACTTTAGCCCTTGGGCCAAAAAGATCATAACCATCCCAGTTTTTGATAAATAGATTATAACACCATACAAATATGAGTATAAAGAAGTGGTCAAGACGTTCTGGTTTTGCAAGCAAACTAAAGAAAGAAGATTGGCATCCGCTTAAAATATGTAATGCTGTTAAGGGGCCTGAGGCATAAAATGAAATCGAAAGACGGTCTCTGCATTTTCTCTATCGTAAGGAACATTGTATAAGAAACTCACTCAGGTGTATGTAGCTGCATTCCAACTTCATTCCAACTTCATACAGCAACCCGAAGAACCTTCTTTGTCACACCATAGCATATTATTCTTTTGAGGCATAAGCGCTTAATGTTACAGGGCCTACATGGCTAAGTCACTGGTTGACCAATTATACGTACATCTTTGTTGCTACTGCTTACTTTCCAAATGGGTAGAGGTGATCGTAGTGAAGAAAGTGAAAAAAGAAAATGTTCTTGACCTTATTGACACACTCATCATTAGTCGATGTGGTTGCTTAAAACAATCACCACTAACAATGACAAATCACTCCTTAATAAGTTGACAACTAGTGTATGGACCAGAACCAATGCTGGGGCACAGTTCGCACGAATTGCTGGACTGCAGGGTCTACTGCTAGGATTGCCTTTTTCATTTTTTGTTTTTCTGAACAACATATTCTAGGTTGTGAGAATTGTTTGGATCAGGGAGCCTCGCATGCCTTCCGGACCTAACTGCAAAACTTTCTATCAAACTAAAAAGCAAATTTGTTTTTATGTTTGTTGACAATTAATAAAAGCATGATCGCTAGTAAGTTCAATCAGAAAAACAAATAAGGGTTACAATTGGTTCTTTTTTCAAATCTAGAATTGAACGCATAACCGAGACCAGCATTGATGTGATAAAAACAGTTTTTTGAACAGTGCCCAAATAATCGCTTGTGTGGGGACTAACTCATTTGGCTTGAATCGAAGATCCATAGTTATGGATAAAAGCATGGTACTGAGATGGGGGGTATCCCTACATTAGTTGTCAACACTGATGACCTGTAGTGCCTAGGCTAGAATACAAAATTATTGACAATAATACAAGCAGTAAGCTACAATGTCAATTACAAAAAGGTGAGGAAGACAATTAACATTTACAATGGGTACAGTGTTAAATTAATTATGAAAATTATGTCATTTCTCAAAAATAGAAAATTGAATCAAAGCAGTAAACAATGTAGAGAGGATAAGAGAAGGTGCTTAGGTTGGCATCTTTGGATTGACCCACCTGATTGACTCCGGAACTTATTACAAATTCTATTGCTTAACTCTTTCTTCTCTCTTTAGCCTTTTGTGGTGTAATTCTTTTGTGTTTGACAGTATTGAGCCCCCAGGGAGGGGAGTAGCTCCCTATTTATAACAGCTAAAAAGATAAAATTTTGGTTGGTTTAGATAAAAATTTAGAAAAATTAGGATTTATCACTTATCTTATGAAAATTTATCGAATTCGATATACATGAGGGACATGCAAGGAAAGCTGAACCCACATATTGAACCTAGAGTAGGTATATAATGCCCATGCCCTATGTAGCCAATCACATCATCGCTAGGGACAGCTAACTAAGGACATATACAAGACTATCTTAAATTCTTAACCATAATTAATTTCCTTCTAGCTTAGTGCAACATATGCGTTTAACAAATCTTACTAATCCATGTTGGTAGATCTAAAGCATGTACCTTTATTTATACTTAAATAGTCTCCATACAAGTTCTACACAACACATACAAGGAATATTTATTTCATATTTCCTTTACATAAAACATAAGAGGTTAAAACCTTAAGTGGCCAAGCTATGCTCTACTCGTCCTCTTGAATACATGACATCTTCCAATGGATTTCTTTTTTTTTTTGTTGCACCTAAAAATTGGTGAGGTCATGGGCTCCCAACCCCAATGAATGGCCTTACCCCCCACCCCCCATATCGCACTTTGGAGATTACTCTGTTAACACATAACCATATAAATACATATCTTATAGAATCTAAGCATAGTATATAGCATCCAGAGAGTAATATGCATGGGAACATGGCCATGCCTCACTTGTACAGATAGAATCACACATTCCAATTAAATCATGCTCTTAAAGTTTCACAAAACAAACACATAAATATGCTATTTCATGGACAATTAGGCTGAGCTAGCCATTCCAATCTTATCCAAATATGGTCTAGAGACTCTAGTTTTCACTTAAGTTTCCAAACAAACTCCACTATCAATTTATCCATTAAACTAATCATGACTGTTCATAGCAACCACGTCCCTTAGGATCTTTGTCCTCACTTAAGCCCATAAGAAAGCAAAGTCTTCTAAGTTGGACTAATGACCCGACTATAGTCCACACTTACGCATATATCAAAACATAATTTGTTAAGGTCACATCAAATATTTTTTTAGACATGGATATCAACCATGAATGTATTTAGTACCGATTACAATATCACAAATACCATGAAGGTTTTCCAAATTCAAAATCCAATCCAAATTCATAATGTAACATATTGTTATTAAGTAAACAAAGTTATTTAGCTTTGCATAAATTAACCTATGACCTATATAAAGAAATCATCACAAAACACAAGGGTGAAAAACACATTTTGGTAAACCGAACAGATGCCACTCAAGGTACCAACAAAGGACCTCATGCTCTAGAGAACGTAGATGCCGACAATTCACAAACCGTGGACCGATCCCACTCCAAGTATTAGCCAAGGATTCACACATATCACAAACAACACAAACTGAGGTGTCAGTTGACAGACTAGTCAGTACCCACTCACGGTACCAAATAGTGATCCACGCAGCTTCAGCTAACACAAATTGAGTAGTTAATTGACGAATTGGGCAAAGCCTACTCAAGGTATTAACCAATGACCTACACAACTCCAAACACAAGGATAGCCACTTCTATAGTCATAGCTCTAGATCATAGCGCATAAACAATAGTCCAAGACAAAGCATGAACTCCTGTTCCCATTAAACATGGTTTTAGCATATCTTAGATTTATATTTTCATCATATTTGTTTCAAAGAAGCCCACATTCACATCTTATATAAACTATACTATCACCACATAATCACACGCAAGCATGAAATCGCTTTTAAAATAGGTTCTATAAGTAAATATAGTCTTTTGTTTAATTATTTATATGCCATCGTTTATCCACTTGAACCAATCATCAAATCAATGAGCCCATTAGTGACATATAATGAGAGTCCACTTTTTGCTTCAATTGATCAATTTACTTAGAATTTCATGACTGAAAACATATTTATCCAATGTAATGGAAATTTAGAGAAAATAACCACATAGTGCAAGGAAGATACGGTAAAATTTTCAAAATTTTTCATACATCTAATAATTCGTAAAAATTCAAAGTGTATAAAAAAAAGGCTAAAATCCGAAATTAACATATAAATTGTACAACTTTGTTATGTTAATAAATTATTCAATCTTTGTTATGTTAAAAAAATTTAAGCGCATTTTTAATGCAACAATGGATGCAAAAGAAAATGCATCAGATACTCGTATATCAAAAAAAATCATATTACAATCACAGCATCTTAATTCAAGTAATCACGAATATGAAGTTACTAAGGTTATTTAATTTTCAAATTTTATGGGATTAGCTCTCTAATTCCTTAATTAAACGTAGAATGTCATATTCATGCATTTTTTATCTTCATTTTATAATTATCTTCCTCTAACTATTTTTAGATTAAATAAAAAGATAAGAATTACTAACCTTTCCTTGGGTTCGTCATGCAGGGACATTCAAACTTTTTCTCTATCTCATTCTCTTTCTCTTTTTTCTTTTCGTTTTTTAAATGCACAAAGAGGTGAAATAAGAAATTTCACAGCTTACCCCTTTTATCTGGGGGTGGGGGGAGACAAACCATGGGTTTAGAAAGCTATGGGCTCAGCCAAAACCGTGCGCTTCTTTTCTTTATTTCTTTTTCATTCGTTTTGCCTAATTGCTAAAGATTCATTACATTTGACTTGCTTTGACTTTAACTTCCATTTTCATGATTTTTAAACTCTATTCTAATGATTCTCAAAATTTCATTAAGGCCAATTATTCATTATAGCCACAAATCATTGCATACATATAATTAAAAAGTAAGTTATAGGGTAATAGAACCTAAACGACTTCTAGCCCTCTATCTATGTGGGGATATGCTACGTTTGCTAGCCAAGATTTTTATCCAACTAAAGTCCAATTTTTGATGTCTGCTTTCGTTCTGTTTGGATATAGCTGTTAACATATAGACCTTGAATCTGTAAGGAAGGTGAACGAGAGAAAGAATCAAGAAAGAAGAACATCTTTGTATTCATTGTATTGAGCAGGATGATTATTACAATCTAACAGAGGCTGTTTATATATACAGCTCTCTGTGTAGAAGAATAACAAATTGTTCTAATAAACTCTAACAGATAGTGCTGACATGGAAAAACTAACTAACTAACTTTCTCTTTCTATAGCAGAGCTAACTAACTCTCTTTCTCTCTCTCTAACACCCCCCCTCAAGTTGGAGGGTGTGCAGAGGACACTCCCAACTTGCCAAGTAAGCGATGATGTTGGGAGCCAGGAAAAGGCTTAGTGAGGAGATCAGCAAGCTGGTCTGTGGTCTTGGTGTAGGATAAGGAAATTAAGCCTTCATGGAGTTTTTCACGAACAAAATGACAGTCTAATTCAATGTGTTTGGTGCGTTCGTGAAAAACTAGATTTTTAGCAATATAGATGGCTGCCTGGCTATCACTCTTGACAGGAATAGGTATGATGGATGGAACTTGGATTTCAGAAAGTAATCTTGTTAACCAAGATAATTCAGCAGTGATAGCCCTCATTGATCTGTATTAAGTTTCAGCAGAGGAGAGAGCCACAGTGGGCTGTTTCTTGGATTTCCAGGAAATAGGACTGCCTCCCATCATTATGAAGTAGCCACTGATAGATTTGCGAGTACAAGGGCATTGAGCCCAGTCAGCATCACAAAAAGCCTCGAGCTTGTAATCAGCCTTATTATTGAAAAATAAACCTTGAGCTGGCTCTTTCTTGATATATCTTAGAACATGTAAGGCTGCTGTCCAATGAGATGCAGTTGGTGCTTGTAGAAACTGGCTAAGATATTGAACTGAGAATGCAAGATCTAGCCTAGTGCTTGCGAGGTAGTTGAGTTTGCCTACTAGTTTCCTGTAACTAGTAGCATCAGCCAAGCTTTCTGTATTGGCAGGCTCTTTAAATAGTGGACCCAAAGGGCAAGTGACAGGTGGAAGTTCAACACACTGAAACTCTTTTAAGAGATCTAATGCAAATGTTCTTTGAGTAAGGATCATGCCATTAGGAGTCTTAATGACTTCCATACCTAGGAAATAGTTGAGTTCACCCAAATCCTTGATTTTGAACTTATTGTTGAGAAAGGTCTTCAAATATGTGATTTCCTTAGGATCATTTCCAGTCACAACTATGTTATCCACATAGACAGCCACAATAACAATGTACTAATTTTGCTATTTGCAAAATAAGGAATAGTCATTTTTGGAGTGCTGGAATCCAATGTCCCTCAAAGTGTCAAACAGTTTAGCATACCATTGTCTAGAGGCTTGTTTAAGCTCATACAAAGACTTTTTCAGTTTGCAGACAATATTTTCATTAACATTTAGACCTCGTGAGGGTTTCATGTAAACGTCTTTCATGTAAATCCCCATGTAAAAATGCATTATTAACATCTATTTGGTAAATGGGCTAATGCTTTTTGACTACAGTGGTAAGGAGGCTCCTAATTGTGGTCATCTTAAGCACAGGAGAGAAGGTCTCTATATAATCTATGCCTTCCTTCTGTGTAAAATCCCTTATAACAAGCCTGGCCTTGCATCTCTCAAGTCTTCCATCTGCCTTGTACTTAATCTTTATACCCACTTACAGCTTATGGGTTTCTTGCCTACAGGTAGGGAAACTAACTCCCATGTGTTATTATCTTGAAGAGCCTCAAAATCCTTTGCCATGGCTTCCTGCCATTTAGGGCTTGTGGATGCTTCTTCATAGGAAGTAGGTTCCTGATGAGACTCCAAATGTTAGAGTAAAGTAGGAGGCTGTATTGACAAGCTATCTAGGTGAACTGCTGTGACATTACAGTAGATAGAGGTCACTGTATTAGGGTAGTAGGAGTGCTGAAAACTGTGATCATTTGTCAACACACTGCTGCATACATAATCTGAAAGGTAAGTAGGGGTCTTATGAGGTCTATGAGACCTTCTGGCTAGTGAAAAAATGGATGTATGCTGAGAATTGTGAGTTACTGGAGGGGACAAGTGGGAATCAACAAGAGAATTGATAGAGACATCTTGGAGCTGCTCTGTATTAGTGTGGGAAAAAGGCTCATGCTCATGATATTCATGAGAACTGAAATTAGGAAAAATTATAGAATTATCTATAGCTGAAATGTACTTATAAGGTAGTGTCTTCTCATGGAAGATCACATCTCTAGAAGTAAAGACTTGATGTGTTTTAAGGTTTAGAACCTTGTAGCTTTTTTGACCAAAAGGATATCCCAGAAAAACACATGGAATGGCCCTGGCTTGAAACTTATCTCTACCAGATTTCAGGGTGGAAGCATAGCAAAGGCTTCCAAATACTTTGAGGTGATCATAAGTTGGTTTCTTACCAAATAGCGGATGAAAGGGACTTAAACCGTTGAGAACTTTGGAAGGGAATATGTTAATAAGATAGGTAGCAGTTAACACACACTCACCCCAATACTTAATAGGCAGATTAGAGTGAAATAATAGAGCTCTAGAAGTCTCAAGCAGATGTTTGTGCTTTCTCTCAACCACCCCATTCTACTGAGGTGTTCCCACACAACTAGTTTGGCGAATAATCCCTTTAGTCATAAAATACTCTATTGCTTCTTTACTAAGACCAAGTTCAAGTGCATTGTCTGATCTGATGGTTTGTACTTTTGCATTAAAATGAGTAGAAGCCATCTCTACAAAAGCTCTAATAAGAGGCAAAGCATTGCTTTTGACTGTCAAAAGATGAGTCCAAGTAGTTCTGCTATAATCATCAATTATAGTCAAAAAAATATTTGTAACCATTGTAAGTTTGAACATGATATGGATGCCATAAATCAATATGGATAAGCTCAAAACAATGTGTAGAATGAATTTGACTATGGGGAAATGGCAACCTATGCTATCTGGCCTTAGAACAAACCAGGCATTACTGTATTACATCAGCAGAACACTGAGTAGGAAACATACCCAAACTTAGTAATTTGCCAAAAGGTAAATCCCCTAGTCTGGCATATCAGAGAGTAACATCATCTGAGGAACTGCTGGCAGTGTATGCATTTATCTGATTTCTTGGGAAGATATTCTTGGAACAGCAACTAGCATCAACACCAATTTTATTGATCTCATGGCTTGACTGCAGCAAGTAAAGACCACCAAAGTGTTCACCAAGAACCTGAGGCCTCTTCACTGAAGGGGCCTGCATAAGGCAGCATTTGGGTGTGAAAACCATGAAACATCCATCACGATTACATAGTTTGCTCACTGACAATAGATTGTATTTAAAACTAGGTATGTAAAGAACTCCATGTAATGATAGAGTGTTGCTAAAAATGATGGTTCCAGATTGAGTTACTAGGACACTCTTGCCATCCAGTAAAGTGACAACAATAAGCTTGAAAAGACTAGTGAGATCAGTAAAAAGACCTCTATTGTGACACATATGGTCACTAGCTCTAGTGTCAACAATCCATATATTCTTCCAATCAGCTACTGAGGACAAAAGACATAAATTTTGTGTGTGATCAGTGGTATCAATACCTGCAAAACTGGTGAATGCTGTTGATGGGGTAGAATAATCAGAACCTTGATAAGATGTGCTGTGTCCAGACTTGGTGGCTTGAACATTCTGAAGCAAAGCAATGAGTTGAGATGATTGCTCTTGTGTTAGTCCCGGGACTGTGACATTGCTTTAGGACCCAAAAGAACTATGTTCTTGAACTGAAATCCCATTCTCTTAATCACCAGCATGCGCTGAGGCAGCTGTCCTTCTGGGATTTTTGAACTTGAAATTTAGGGGAAAACCATACAACCTATAGCATTTATCAATGGAATGCCCAGTTTTCTTGCAGTAGTTACAAAATAGATTGGATTTCATTGTAATCTCAGCCCTCTGAAACTTGCTTGAAGCATTCTCCAGTCTTCCTTCAATTCTCTCAATTCTGCCCTTATAGGCATGATTTAGTTTGTGTACTTCAACAGTCAAAGAAGTAGAATCACTAATGAATTGACCTATAGATCTGATTTCCCTCTATTTTTCTTCTTGAATAAGCATAGAATAGACTTAACCAATAGTTGACAAGGGATTCATCATCAAAATGTTGCCTCTAACAGCCTTATAATCATCATTTAATCCCATTAAGAACTGTAACAATTTCTGATTTTGCTCCCTTTTATGCAACTTATCAGCAGAGGAACAAGTACATAATGGTATCTCATCAAGATCATCTAATTCATCCCATAGACTTTTCACTTTGGTGAAGTACGATGTTATATCATCTGTACCCTGACTGATAGTGCATAATTCTTTCTTAACATGATACAATTTAGCACCATTCACTTGACCGAACCTTTCCTTTAATTCAACCCACATCTGCCTAGCAGTTTTAGCATATATGACACTATCAACAATATTCTTAGTCAAGACATTTAGGATCTAAGACATTACCATATCATTACATCTTGCCCATTTCTTCAGTTCTGGTGAAGCAGCTGAGGCCTTGGAAGACTGCCATCAATGTTAGGCGATAATTTGTCGCATTTTACGTGCCCTTTTCACCTAATCTTAGCTCGTATAATAACGTAATCTTTAGAGTTTTTCTTATTTTATTAAGTATTCTTTGAGATTTTTACTTGTTTTGTTTATTCTTACAGGTAATAAGTTGAACCAAGCAAATGTCGCGAAAAAGGGCAGAAAAGGATCAAAACAGGCGAAAAGGCGGAAAAACGGGAGCCAGCCGGGGCAGCCGGCCAGCAAGGTGGCACGGCCACCCCGTGCCACGTGGCACGGCCGTGCCACATGGCACGGTGCAGCCGTGCCACCTAGGCACGGTCGTGCCCCCCTTTGTTTCTTTCGGTTCTTCGCGGCCCGCCTTGTCTTCTATTTAATCCTCTTTTCTCGACCTTGTTCGGGGCTTCTTCTTGGACTTCCTTAGGGTAGTTTAGTTTAGGTTTTTAACCAATAAAAACCCCTTTGAAGGGATTAGATTAGGATTTTAGTTGGTATTTTGGGATTCAAGCTTATGGATTTTAAGTTCTACATTCAATTCAAGCATAAGTTTCCCTCTTCTTTCTCTTTTTATTTCATCGTTGTTCTTATTTATATTTTGTTGTTTTAATTCTTGTAATTGCTTTGTTTGGTTTATATGTCTAGTTTTTGTCGTTAATTTATGTTGTTTAGTTGTTTAGATTCGTTTTATTTCATTCCCTTCGTTTTGCTCTTCAAGTTTATGTTCTTGTTGGTTAGTTTAGGTTTTCACGCGTTTTTCATGATGTGTTGGTAGATTGTGTTGGCTTGAATTGTGATTAGCCTCTTGATGGCTAATTGATCTTGTACTAGGCCTAACCATACCCAATCTATGCCTAGAACTTAGATTTTTCCTTCACGCCCGCCAAGTGTTCGATGAAATGCCTGAGAGGGTTTTCATCCATATTTTGGGCGATTGACTTATGCTGAGAGGTGAGGTCAATTTGCTAGTGTGGGAGAGGGAATGGCCGAGTTCGGGACACGAAAGTAGTATCCGAATCGAGCTAGGTCCCGGGTTGCTAGTTTTGTGGTCTAATTCGACTAACCCCACGAAAGTAGGTGGTTACGCGAGTTAGACTAACTCATGACCCTTGAGAGAGGGCTTGGGTGGTCTTTGATGATGCAACCGACCATCTCTAGTTCGTAGTGTGGTTTGGGTAGGTTAAGACTCATCTTGGTTAGTTAGTTTATCCATTGGTAAAATCACAACTCCAAGTCGTTTGTTTCTGTGTTTATAACGTAGTTTAGTTCCCCCTTTTTCACCCTTCGATCCTGCCTAACTTGAGACGCTCTAGTTAACTCTGGTAGTTGAAAACACAATTCCCTGCGGACGACACCCTAAGTACTCAACGATACACCTTGCACTTGGAGTTTATAAATATTAAAACTCTGTTTTTCTTGCAACAAGTTTTTGGCGCCGTTGCCGGGGAATTGGCGTTTTTCAATATTGGGGTTTACTTCAGCATTCGAGACTAGGCCTTTAGAAAATCCAAAAAAAATCAAAAAATCAAAAATTTCAGGAAAAAAAAAAAAGAAAAGAAAATATGTCTCCTTTCCACTTCCCTCAACATGAGCATGAATTGTTTTGGCAATACTATGATAGATTACATGCTTTTCTCGCTCATTGTGGTTATTGCTTCGAGAAGTGGAAAGTTTTGAACATGGTCTATGAGGGTGTGACTTGTGAGACCCGTGCTCTTTTGGAGCATTGGGATTTCTGTGCTCGAAACGTTGATGAAGCTTGGGAATTACTTGAGTGGTTGGCTAGGGATACTTATGAATTTGAAACTAGTCAATTTACTTCATCCATCCCATCCCCCTGCATTCCTAATTATACACCTCTTGCATGTGAGATCTGCCATCGTTCTGACCATGATAGTGTTTTTTGTCCCTATCGTATTTCTGCTGATGGTTTTGCTAGAATTTCTAGTATGATAGAGGCCATGAACAAGCAACAAGTTGAGTTTGCTGAGTTTGTTAATAATCGAGGGAGTATGACCTATCACCCAAGATTGACCCTAGTTCTAGTGCTCCTAGACTTGATGTCAATCTGTGTGATGATGGTGCGTCTTTTCCTCCTCTAGAGTCCGGACTAGAGGAGGTGCTCGACCCTCCCTTACCTACTCTACCTCTTGTTGCTCCATCCCTACCTAGCACATTTAAAGACAACACTTTGACCTATCCTGATCCACCTTTCCCTTTAGCTCAGTCGACGGAGTTCGGGGTAGGTGCGACATTTTGTGTTGGTGCTAGGGTCGATGGGGGTGATTTCTGTCTTGAGTCAGACGGTACTTGTAGTGAGGTGCAGGATCTTGACAAGATTCTCGAGGGGGAGTCCTGTGTGGATGCTGTGGCTGTAGTTTCATCTAGTCCTGATCTTACTGACCATATATCCCTCAACTCCCTTGATATTTCTCATGCTTCTTCATGTTCACTACCCTCCTCTTCCCCTGAGTACCATAATTTATCACTCGTTGCATGTCATGATATGCTTGAGGGGAATGAGATAGACTGTATGGAGTCCTTAGGTGCCTTTAGAGGGTATGACCCCTCCCCTGACCCTTATAGTCTATACCTAGAGGACATGCCTGAAAAAATCATCTTTCCTATTGAATTCAATCATTCTACTGATTTTTCCAAGGCATTTGATAAATTTAGGAGAGCACTTACTATTATTTCTGCATTCCTGTTTAAGTGCTCCTACTTACACTCACCTGAGTTGCAGGCTCAGGTGTTTGATAAACTTCTGCGAGCGTTGACAGCATCTGAGTTGCCGATGCGCGTCCTGAATGCCGCTGAGGAGTGGCTAATGCTCCTCGCGCTTCCCCAACCTCGTCCTAGCGAGGTGTAGTTTGGGTACATTCAGTACCCGACCTGGTATACTCGTTCTCACGCTTCTCCTCCCCCCCTTCTTTTATTTTTCTTTTCTTCCCTTTTTGTTTTTGTTTAGTTGTGAATATTAGGATTGTGTTTTTGGTTGGTGATCATCTTGGGGTGAAACTTGGTTATTGTTGAGCCGTTGTTGGCTATGATCACCAATTTTGTGTTTTTGTGGATTTTTATTGTGTTGTGATGGGTGGTGTTATTGGATTGGTCTATATTTATTTTTGGTGGTGATAGTTTGTATTTATGTGTGATCGTGTTGTTGTTTTGGGTGAGCTTGTGTTTTTGGGAGAGTGTGTTAGCTTGTGTATATTTTTGTCGTCTTTTGTTTTTCTTGTATTTGATTTTGTTTTCTTTATTTTTGTGTGTTGGTGATGACTCATGGCTCCCAATGACGACATTGTGAGATTTAGGTGTGGGGGTGGGGTCATCTTCCATTTTTCTTCTTATTTTTGTGAAAATTTTTCCTTTTTGTATAACTTTTTCATTTTTTCTCCTTTTTGTACAAATTTTTCTCTTCTTCTTGCATTTGGGGGAGTTTTATACTATTTTGATCAGCCTTGATCCCTGATACCTTGACTGTTAGCTCGTATATAAGTATAATGTGTATGATAGATATTCATCCCCAATCTGTCGTTTTAGACCTCAGTTCTAACCCAACAGTCCATCGTAATTTTGCAATCCAGTCCTGAATTCATGTATTGTCATCATCCTGAATTCTTAGTCTTCCACGATCGACTCTCCCATTGTCTACTGTACAGATCCCTTTACATGTGCTGGCACCCCCTTTCTTTTTCCCAAACGAAAGCAAAAACAAACAAATTCAAGCGCTACTGGGTGTATTTGAGGTGTGACATGAGTTTGTATTGAAAAAAAAAAATAATAATAATGGAAAGAAAAGAAAGTGGGGAAGAAAAGAGTTGGAAATGATAAGTACCCCTTTGAGGCATACGCTACTGGGTGTTACCCTTTGAGGCAATACTGCTACTGGGGAAGCCTGCTTTCTATGCTAGCCAATCAAACAGGTAGCTTGTGTCAATTGCGTGGGATTGAGTTTGGTTTTGGTAGGCTTAGTTTCAGGGTGATGATACACTTGCACACTAGGCACCAGGATGGATTCAATATTCTCATACGTCGTGGGGTGAAAAGCTGATGTCTGGATGCCATTCTTTGGGATGATGTGTCCTGAAATGCATATAATACCTGTGTACAGACTGATATTTGAGCTACTAGGTGGTGTTGGTTGATTCGATTGTGTACAGTTTATCCCTATGTATATATTGTGTTTTGCTACTTTTATTTTTCGATTTTTTGTTTCTCTTTTCTTTGTTTTTTCTTTTTTGAGATTTTGTGGGTATATCTTCTGCAAACCTTCACGAGACCTTACTCGTCCACTTGGGATAACCAAGGGGTTTAAAGGGCTTATTGCATACGCTAAATGCAATCGCGATTCCTGCGAAAGTGAGTTAGGTTTCTAGATTAGTTTTTTTTTTGTTTTGCTCGAGGACGAGCAAAAGATAGGTGTGGGGGTATTTGTTAGGCGATAATTTGTCGCATTTTACGTGCCCTTTTCACCTAATCTTAGCTTGTATAATAACGTAATCTTTAGAGTTTTTCTTATTTTATTAAGTATTCTTTGAGATTTTTACTTGTTTTGTTTATTCTTACAGGTAATAAGTTGAACCAAGTAAATGTCGCGAAAAAGGGCAGAAAAGGATCAAAATAGGCGAAAAGGCGGAAAAACGGGAGCCAGTCGGGACGACCGGCCAGCAAGGTGGCACGGCCACCCCGTGCCACGTGGCACGGCCGTGCCACATGGCACGGTGCAGCTGTGCCACCTAGGCACGGTCGTGCCCCCCCTTTGTTTCCTTCGGTTCTTCGCGGCCCGCCTTGTCTTCTATTTAATCCTCTTTTCTCGACCTTATTCGGGGCTTCTTCTTCGACTTCCTTAGGGTAGTTTAGTTGAGGTTTTTAACCAATAAAAACCCCTTTGAAGGGATTAGATTAGGATTTTAGTTGTTTGTATTTTGGGGATTCAAACTTGTGGATTTCAAGTTCTTCAATCAATTCAAGCATAAGTTTCCCTCTTCCTTTTCTCTATTTATTTCATTGTTGTTCTTGTTTATGTTTTGTTAATTTTAATTCTTGTATTTGTTTTGTTTAAGTTTATTCGTTTAGTTTTCATTGTTAATTTATGTTGTTTAGTTGTTTAGATTCGTTTTATTTCATTCCCTTCGTTTTGCTCTTTAAGTTTATGTTCTTGTTGGTTAGTTTAGATTTTCACGCGTTTTTCATGATTTGTTGGTAGATTGTGTTGGCTTGAATTATGATTAGCCTCTTGATGGCTAATTGATCCTGTACTAGGCCTAACCACACCCAATCTATGCCTAGAACTTAGAGTTTTCCTTCACGCCCGCCAAGTGTTCGATGAAATGCCTGAGAGGGTTTTCATCCATATTTTTGGGCGATTGACTTATGCTGAGAGGGGAGGTCAATTTGCTAGTGTGGGAGAGGGAAGGGCCGAGTTCGGGACACGAAAAGTAGTATCCGAATCGAGCTAGGTCCGGGGTTGCTAGTTTTGTGGTCTAATTCGACTAACCCCACGAAAGTAGGTGGTTACGCGAGTTAGACTAGCTCATGACCCTTGAGAGAGGGCTTGGGTGGTCTTTGATGGTGCAACCGACCATCTCTAGTTCGTAGTGTGGTTTGGGTAGGTTAGGACTCATCTTGGTTAGTTGGTTCATCCATTGGTAAAATCACAACTCCAAGTCGCTTGTTTCTGTGTTTATAGCGTAGTTTAGCTCCCCATTCCTTCACCCTTCGATCCTGCCTAGCTTGAGACGCTCTAGTGAACTCTGGTAGTTGGAAACACAATTCCCTGCGGACGACACCCTAAGTACTCAACGATACACCTTGCACTTGGGGTTTATAAATATTAAAACTCTGTTTTTCTTGCAACAATCAACAAAGTAGAGTTTTCTCTTGGTAGAAAGGGCAATCATCATCATTCGTTTCCAGGATCCAAATCCACTCCCATCAAAAGAAGTGGAAACCAGCAGCAGACCGGGATGATCTGAAGGATGTAAAAGATAAGCCTCAGCAAGATCTTCAGCCGAGATTTCTGGTGTTCCCAGTGTAGTCGCCATGTTTACAATTTGAACGAAAAATCAAGAACTGATCTCAAAATCAATGAATCAATGGAAAACAATTATACACAAGATCGAGTCTTGAAGAATTTGTGACAAGATATGAATGGATTTTGTTAAAAAAAAAAAAAGTCAACCAAGAATGATCTAAAAGCAAGGATAGTAATTTCAGAGTTTTTGCTACTTTGATACCATGTTAGCATATAGACCTTGAATCTGTAACGGAAGTGACCGAGAGAAAGAATCAAGAAAGAAGAACATCTTTGTATTCATTGTATTGAGCAGGATGATTATTACAATCTAACAGAGCACATTTATATATACAGCTCTCTATGTAGAAGAATAACAAATTGTTCTAACAAACTCTAACAGATAGTGATGACATGGAAAAACTAACTATCTTTCTCTTTCTATAACAGAGCTAAGGCCAATTATTCATTATATATACAAATCATATGCGTAGATATAATTAAAAAGTAAGTTATAGGGTAATAGAACCTAGACGACTTCTAGCCCTCTATCTGTATGGGGATATGCTACATTTGCTAGCCAAGATTTTTATCCAACTAAAGTCCAATTTTTGAGGTCTGCTTTCGTTCTGTTTGGATATAGCCAGTCTCCAAATTGGGTTAAAAAAAATTTTCATTAAGACATTTAATGGAAATCAAGGCACCAATTTTAGGTGTCTTAAACTAGCTTTTGTGACACTATCAAATAACTTAGTAGAGGTCTTCAGTACAATATTTTACAAGCTCTTAAATTAAAGAAGGTTGTTGACAGATCCAAATGGTACTGCCACGAAGGATTTAGTGAAGCGTTGAGGAGCTACTGAACCATATAAACAACACTAACTTAATTAACGCTAAATGCTTTTATGTGTGGACCAGACGTTGTCTTGCTTTTGGAACTTTAATCACATTACTCTGCATCACCGTACAAGAAAGTCTAAGAGAAAGAAGAAAATCACTGACTTTATCTAGCCGAACTTGAGGCAAACACTGAGAAAAGAACAATTATAATAAGAAACATGGTAGAAGTGTTAGATAGACACATTGCTAGTTACAATTTAGTGCCCAAAAAAGTGACTACATAAGAGAAACACCAAGTGTCTGGATTCGCTATCTAGTTGTATATATAGTCACTTGTTTGTTAAGAACGATGATTAAGAGTCGATGTGCAAAATAGAACCCATACAACAAATAAGCAACGTCTAGATTCCTTCGGAGCAATGGGGTTTACAACCTGAAAGCAACTTAACAGCAGCCAAAAAAAGCGACTGGTTATCTAGATGGTTGGCCCACACAGCCGTTCAGAGTGATCGCTAGATAATATGCAATACAATATAACACATGCTCATTGGATAATCTACAATCCTAGAATCAAAACAATTGCATGCAACACCATCAGTAACAGTCAAACAATAATCTTATTTAATATCAACATATTAAACATACGAGCCTCTGACATCAAGCTACCCTTTGATATGTTCTTAGCATTGAGGTTGACAGGCTGTTTGACTCCAAACTAACCACTTAACATAAAAAGAATTTCATTTAGAGCTACCAACTTGAATTCTTTAGTAAGAAATAGGATTTAACGCATGAAAAGAGCAAAACCATCATTTAAACCAAGTTGAACCTTTATAAAATGATTTCCCCCTAAAGAAAGTCATTTGTGATTTAATAAGAATCTTTTCAAATAGCATACATACTTCCCAAATCTTTTCACTAGCATATTTTATAAATGAGAAGTTTTCAACTCATAATAGGTAATGAAATTAGTTTCAGGGCATTGGATTCATATGTTAGTGCTCTCACTAAGTAAGTGATATAACTCACAACTTTTTATATCCCCGGGACCTCACAAAGTCAACGGACTCCATTCCACATCAGGATAGTAATGGCTAGGATTTTTGCTCCATTTATGATCCTAAGGAATCAAGTCCTTTACATTAGTACTATCTTCCTAGCCTAAAACCTCTCAAAATTCACTTTAAAACGCATAAGAAAAGATCATGCTCATTAAAGTGAACCTCGAATCAATAAGTATCGCTTACAAGAAGAACCAGCACCATTTGGCTCAAAGATTCTCACAAAATGGTATTTTTCCCAAAGACAACCATGAGATTATTTAAAATGTTATAATATGAGATAAGCAATCTCAAATATTAAGATAAAAACATTTTCAATTTCAGAAAATGCTAATAATACCTTAGTAACAACAAAAGCCGCCTTCTGAAAAATATACCAACATTTTGTTTTAATGGGAAGGTTGGTAAGCGACTTGTAACTCATAAGTTAACTAAGAAATCATCCCGTTCGTATTAAAGAGTGCTTAAAACTTTTCTTCAAGAATTACAAATTTTGCAGCCCACTCAAAGCTAGATTCACTTAAAGAGAATCAGGAGTTTAGGACCTCAGGCCAAATGGATGCCTCCTAGGTTTGCTAAACTTGTTCAAAGCTAGTAGAAAGGTAGTATATACTGTCAAGCTTGTGGCCTTGGCACATAACTTCCACTAATCAAAAGGAGGGTGTTTAGGGTCACAGACAATTGAACCTGGCACCTAACATAATTCATACATCCATATTCATGGCAATAACTCTACGCTAATGATACGACGTCCATAATTGTGCAGATTCAATTAAACGAGGAGGGCTGAACTAAAGGCAGTTGTTGCTCGGTTCATAGAACTGATCCACTATTGGACTGGCCCACTGAACTGGTCAACTGGCTTCCTCTTTTATAGCCCTATTCTCAGGCAAGACACATGGATGGGAACAAAAACGACAGAACATAACAACCACACTTAACTTGGTAACATCACTTTCTCCTCCATAATCAGAGAATAATATTTATTAAAATAAAATAAAAATCAAAGCACATGTAGTACTTCACATACATCACCAATTGGACACTCATTAACCTGAGCTGCCTCATCACAGCACTACCCACAAAGTTCACCTCAAATTCACATCAATGCGAACCCAAATAACCAATTCATAGCAAGTTCATTGAACAATTCCTTAAACCCTTCTAGGTTTAATACTAGAAGAAAATTTTGAATTAATTAGTAATTTGAAGAATTAATAATCACCCACCTCGATTCCAAACTGATGGCCCAATTAATGAGCTAAATCGGCAGATTTGAAGTTAGGTTTCATCTTCCTTGGTGCTTGTAGCTGTCCTGCACCTCTTCTGCCCCGCGCTACTACAATCTCGGCGTCCTCCTTCCCGGTTTGTTGCGGCTGTGTTTTTCCATTATCCTTCCAAATGGCTTAGCCCACTAGATTCTTGTATCAAGTAGCTTATTTGAATCTGCTAATCTCACGTCATTCATGATTACTACTAATTTCACACAATCACATAATAAATCAAGAGAATTTTACAAACTAATTCACATAAAATCATACAGTTAATTAACAAACAAATAGTAGCCTATTTTACCTAATATAATAAAGCTATGGCTAGTAAAATAGTTAATCCAATTAGTAGACTCAAAATTAAAACTCCTCTAATATTACAATTTTGTTTTGAAACTACATTCTTCTTAAAATGGGGAACATTTTGAGCTCTACAATAAGCCCGATTGGTCATCATACTGTTAGAAGTGTAATTGAAAACTTTGAGGGGAAAAAAAGGGTTTTCAGGGAGGAGAGTACTACTATGGAGTACTTTTTGTCCTGCATAGGGGAATGAATATGTACCTTTACTTTAAAACCTTTTTGAATAATGTATAGGCCTAAAGTATGGATGGCCTATCAAAACACATGCGTGCGCACCAGCCAATGTGGGCTTATTGTAGGACGTGTCACCGTGTGGTGTTGTGTGGTGATTATCATAATCTTTTTATTAAAAATTGTTTGACCATTTTTAGAAAAGATTAAATTAGTTGTGAAAATCTCTCACTTCTCTCGTTGAAATTGTTCAGTAACTATTATAGCTTGATTCTTGCCTCCTCTTCTTTGATTTTTAAGAAGCTTGTTTGCTTCTAGTTTTCCTTTCATTTTTTGCATTAAATACCAACTTTATAGAGACTTTTGCAGATACAGAAAAATCAGCTTTTTTCTTAACTTCTTCAAAACCTTGGGTATTCGATTGAGTAGTCTCTAATCGATCTTTGTTGAGTGCACAACGACGGTTGGTGATGTGTAGCATGGGATAAGCACTGCACTTGTGGCTAAGGGTAATTAATCCTTGAGCCAATGGTTCATATAATGTCATGACAACTATCGTAACGCTTCGTTATTAAGATAAGCTCCCTCTCATTATTTTTTTACTATATTTGATTGTTTATGCATATCCTAGAAATCTTGAATCCTAAAATTCAAAGATCAATTTTAGTTTCTTAACAATTGAACGTGGCTTCCAATGCTTATGTGCTTGAATGTCTAAAATGGAACATTTGGATGGAAATAACTATAGGAGATGGTCTGAATGCATGTTGTTTTGTTTCACTCAAACTAAGGTTGCTTATGTGTTATAGGTGAACCCAACGTTGTCTAGGTCTGCTAGAGATGCTAAGGTTGATGTCTACAGAAACTGAAATTATTGATGGTTCTTAACAAATTGCTAAAAAGAATGATGTTATTAGTCAAGATCTTAATAGGAATTATGAAAAGGATAATTTGACCTCTTAGGGTATGCTACTCTGTTACTTGTCCAATGTGCTATTTGAGATTTACTAAAAAATAAAATCTGCTAAGAAAATTTGGGATTCAATCGAGGAAAAGTGTGATAGTGAAGACCTAGGGGCCAAGAAATATGCCGTCAGTAGATGGATTAAGTTTTAAATGGAAGACAGTAAACCAATTATGCCTCAGATTCATGAATATGAGACTGTGCATCTGAGGCCTTCGCTGAAGGCATGAAATTGTAGTACTTACAAGCTGTTGTATTACTTGAGAAATTGCCCTATTCAAGAAAGGTTCCCATCACCAACTAAAACACAAGAGGAAGGACTTCACTCCCAAGCAACTGATTGGACACATTGCGTTCAGAGTGAGGCTTATAGCGATATCTCTTTTAAAGCTAATTTAATTGAATCTTCTTCTAAATGTGATAGGCTCAAATGCAAAAACTAGAAGCATAGAGGTTAGAAATTCCTGAAAAGAGGGATGCCCAATCTGGCCAACCAAAGTCAAATGAAAGCTTCTAGTGAAGTCCATAAATCCAAGGGCAAATGAGTGTGCTATGCTTGTGGGAAGCCATAACACATTGCCCAATACTGCCCTTAATAGAAGGACAAGGCTTAAGCTGGCTTTATTGAAGAGCCAAAGATTATTGCTGCTGTAGTTTCAAAGGAAAATGTAGTGTTTAATCCGGTTGAATGGATAGTGGATACAGGTGCTTTGAGCAACATCTGTTTGAACCAGAGCTCATTTCAAGTGCACCAGAAGGTAGCTAATGATGAACCGGTCTTCATAGGAAACTCCAGTGCTGTAAAAAATTTTGGCGAAGGCAAAATAAGCCTCAAACTCACTTCTGAAAAAATTTATCTTTGGGTAATGTTTTGCATGTTTTTGAAATGTGTAGGAACTTAATTTCTGACTTTCTTCTTAATAGTCTTTGTATGAAACTTGTGTTTGAGTATGCTAAGTTAGTCCTAAGTAGGCGTGGTGAATTTATTAGTTAAGGTTATGCTTATAACCTTGGACTATTTATGCTCGATATAACTTGTAAGATTACTAGTAATATTGATAATGCATCTTCTTCTGCCTATATTGTTGAGCATTTAGAAATATGTTATGCTAGACTTGGACATTTGAATATGGCTTCTACCAAATGACTAAAAACAAGTGTGCTTAATGCCTTATTTATTAAATGCTAAATGGGATAAATGCTAAGTATGTGTAGAGCCCGAGAAACCCTTTAATAAATTAGTGGAAAGACAAATAGACCTGTTAGAACTAATTCATAGTGACTTGTGAGATTTTAAAAATTCTATGAATCGAGGTGGTAAGAGGTAATATATAGCCTTCATGGATGACCATTCCAGCTTCACTAAAGTCTATTTGCTTAGATCAAAGGATGAGGGTAAAGAAATGTTCATAAAGTGCAAAGCAAAGGCAGAAAATCAATTAGACAAAAAGATTAAGAGATGTAGACCTGACCGAGGACAGGAATATGAAGTGAACATATGTAGAACATTTTGTGAGAAAAAGGGGATTATCCATAAGGCCATAGCCACACTAGAACAAAACAGGATAGTCAGAAGAAATAATAGGACCTTTGAAGATATGATGAATGTCATGCTTATAAGTTCTAGTTTACCTGGCAATAGGTAGGGCGTGACTTTTTTTCCTACATGTCATGTTCTTAGTAGAGTGCCTTATAAGAAACTAGATAAGACTCCCTATGAAATGTGGAAGGGACATGCTTCTAACACAAAATACCTTAAAATTAGAGTTATCTAGCCAAGATTTGTATACTGGATCCTCGAAGGCGTAAGATAGGTCATAAAGCCACTAATTCTATCTTTAATGGCTATGCTCCAAATAGTGTAGCTTATAGGTTTATTTGAGCTGCGTAACCATTTTTTTTTGAAAACGTAACTTTCTAATTGGTAATACACTCAGAATAAAATTAGGTGAGGTGAGTTGGGGGCCTAGTGGGGCTTCTTTCATTCCCCAATATAGGATGATGTCAAACACCATAACAAACCTTTCTTCGCAACAACGAGACTTTCTATAAGTCTTATTTGATATTATTGAAAGGCTTCGGCAGGCTCCATTTGAAATATCTCACTTGCCTTGTTGAAATTATTCAATCACCATGATAGCTTGATTCTTGCCTCCTCTTCTTCTAAATTTTAGAAAGCTTGTCCACTTCCAGTTTTTCTTTCATTTATTTTTTCAAATACTGAATTTGAAGAGGCTTTTGCGAACATAAAAAAAAAAAAAATCATCTTCTATCTTAACCTCTTGACAACCTTGAGCATTTGATTGGGAGGTCTCGAACCGATCTTCATTTGAGTGCAAAATGATGGTTGTTGCCATGTAGCCTAGAGGTCAACTGCCAATGATTAACACTACACCGGTGGTTGGTGAAA
This sequence comes from Carnegiea gigantea, assembly GCA_029747015.1. Lineage (NCBI taxonomy): Eukaryota > Viridiplantae > Streptophyta > Magnoliopsida > Caryophyllales > Cactaceae > Carnegiea > Carnegiea gigantea. Next base: position 603,860 of record JAKOGI010000084.1, on the reverse strand, counting down.
TTGATCTTTGAACTAGTGGCTCGCACCACGGTGCGACTGTCCTAAAGCTCGATCAACTAGATAAGCTCATTCTCATTATTTTTTTACTATGTTTGATTGTTTATGCATATCTCAGAGGTCATACCTACAACACATACGATATAATCTCTCCTTTAGTTCAACAAGGATTTCACATGACACAAAATTTTTAATGAATTGTTCCACCTTTTTATCTCACCCTAATCCATTAAATAATGCCCTCCTTAATGTCCCTTTGCCTTGTATCACGAAGCATATATATATATATATATATATATATATATATATATATATATATATATTATATATATTATATATATATAATATATTTATTTATTTATTTTACCGTTGGTTTTGCAATGTTCTCACTGTTGCCATGGTGATATCTCCCCCTCAACTTTATTCCTATCAGCAAACTCATATTATAAGTAGTTGTGGAATTCTCAATCTTACATTTTTTTAATAACATAGATTGGAAATTGTTCAACCTACCTATTATGTATGTAGTGGATCTCAAAAATTAAAAAATTATCAGGGACACTAATGATTTTTACTGTCTTTACTTCCTCCCAACCACTTTTGAGGCCATAATTTTGGGGGCTGGGGATGGGGGTTTATTCACTGGGGTAGTTTTTTTTTTGGGGGGGTATGAGGTACTACATATATAGGTCATAGCTTTCATTCTGCTAGGCATATTCACAGGGGTAACTGTTTTATTTTAGTAAGAGATACTATTGGAAACACAATTTTTGAGCCAAAAATAAGCTAGACAAGAAATTGAGTAAGAAATTGAATTTTTGTATTGATATTGTATACATGGGTACTGTCTTTGTATTGAAAGCAATTAAAGTAATCCTCTGATTTGATATTCTTGGATGAATTTGAATGAACTTTATTTTGAGAGAGGGTCTACAAGGCTTAATCTTAATCAAGAAAAAAGTATTTGATTTTTGACAGAAGATGGCACGTACTTTAGATGCTTGTTATCTTCCTTCTAAAGAGAATGCTTGAACTTTAGTGAATTCTTAGATGTCCACCCTAAGAATGAGGAGGGTAGGGGTCTATTTATAGAGAAATTCTCTACTTCCCTTCTGGAGGTCAAGATAGTCCTTCACCTACTTTGAGCCCATAATTAGGCTTCAACTTGAATCGATTTGACTTGAGAGTCTATGTTGACTTGGTGTTTGATAACAACTATATTGACTTAGGAGTCTACAAAGGTCTCGATTTGACTGTCGAGCTGGATCGAGGGGTTGATCCTCAACTAAACTTTGACTTAGGGATAATTAGGCCTTTGATATGGGTTTGACTTGGGAGTTTCTTGGACTTTGACTTGAGAGCACTTGGGCCTTGACTGGTCCTTGACTTAGTAGTTGTCCTGGCCTTGAGTGGGCTTTAACTTGGGAGTCAAATTGCATTGGGCAATGACTTGTGAGTGAATTTAAATTTAACTAGATCAATTAAAAAGGTTGGCCCAAATAAATAATTTGGGTTGATCCAAATAATTAATTTAATTTTATGTTTTAATATTGTGCACATTTTCTTAGTTCTTACAAATTGTCTCATCGAGACTAGGACACGTACAAGATTTATGTTATTTAAGTATGATCGATATCTCGATATTTTTTTGTCTTCTTTTGAAAACTTGTTGTCTTCGGAAAGTGTTGACTTGGCTTGTAATGTTTCCTTCTTGACGCCCAGTTTGTCAGCGTGATACTTAACATAAGGGACCTGTTAATACTTAAAACTATGTCCCTTAACATGACATGACTATTGAATTAAGTATGAAAACTTGGATTGGCACAAATCTTATTGGTGCCTTTGTCTAAATTCATTATCAGCTAGTCGATGGCTTAATATGCCACCAAAATGCCTAGCCCATTTTTAGCGTGGGGGAAACATCCTTTTTTTGGAGCCAAAAAAGAAAATTGACTTGTTTAATTCAATGCTCGGGCTTGAGAGTTAGTAATAAGGGAACCCTTACTTTCTACAACATCAACCTTGCCCTATTGCCCTATAAAAAAGAACTTACAAATCCTTACAAATTCAACGGTTTTCATCCTTCACAAGCATTAATCATTATCAGAAAATATGCCCATCTACAATCATGGTATTCTTCACAAATATCATGACACCACTTCTTGACTTTCTATCTGTTAATTTAATAAAGCATAGTGGCATGGTTGCTAGGAAAGCAACTGCATTTGCATTGTCTAGCGAATGATGTAAGGTGCAGGACCACAAAAGGTGCCATCTTTTAGATGCCTATATTATTTTTTTTTTAATTTCTTGTGTCCTCAAGCTCATGTGATTCATTCTCTTTTTCCTTTTTTTAAAAAAATTCATTTGATTCATACCATAGCAAGCAAATCATCAAAATCCAGATAATAACTTTTTTAATATTACCATCCAAAGATGTGAAAGGTATGCTTGCTAAGACCGAAAATTTATCACTTTCCTTTTGTTTGTATCCTTATATACTCCCTAGCTGCCAATTTAATTCTTTCAGCATGAGATGCTTATGAATATTGACTTATCCTTGATAAATGTTTCAACTTGATTGGTATAATGATAATAATTTTTTCCTTTGTCCTTGTTGTATTGGAAGAAATACTGATATGTACAAATTGTGGGCATGCTTCTTTTCGTCCTTGCCTAGCCTCATAGCTTTTTTTTTTTTTTTTTTTTTTGGGTCCAACATATTTAATATTCGCGAAGGACAAATTGCTTTTTCATTTGACCGTATAAATCATGGGCAAATACTCTGTGAATCACTGTCGCCTTTTACTATTTCTTTGGTTGTTGATAAAAAGATGCCCCTTGAGTAAATTAATCATCACAGGGGGCCTGCCTGTTTTTTGCTACATAAAAATCGCAAATTACTCCTTGGTCTTCGCGCTTCATTGTTTGCGTGTTCGCTTCTCTTTTGCATGTTTGCTTCATTTTTGCGATTTGGATCCCTTGTTATTTTGGCTCCTATATGCTTCATTAATATGAATGGAAGATGTTTTCTTTCTCGTTTTTTGTAGCACAAAATGGAAGACCATGATCCTGGTGCTATATTGGCATGAATGGTCCAAATTACCTTCCTCTTCTTCTTGCATGCATTATCATATTGCCATGTAATTTATTTTATGTCAACAGTTGGTATTTTTGATCGCATTTTTTTATTTTAACTTATTTAGGTTGGTAAGTTACTTGATAGACTACTTGCGCTATTTTTCCACTAGGATTCTCTAGACTCAGCATGGAAACCTACATACTATAGGTCACATGAAAAGTTAAAGAGCTACTTATGAATGCAGTTTATCGCTAGACCTTTTGAGGCCTAGAATGGAAATCAAAAGCTATAAGCAGTTTGAAAATTTGAAGGCCCACTTGTCAAAGCGATTTCACTAGGCCTTTCGCGACTTAGAATGGAAACACACATGCCATAAGCGGTATAGAGACATGAAGATACACTTGCGAACACGGTTTACCACTGGCCCTTTTCGAGGTCTAGAATGGAAACCCACACGCTATAAGCGGCACGTAAATTTAAAGACCCACTTGCCAACGCAATCCCACTAGGCCTTTTATGGCCTAGAATGGCAACCCAGATGCTATAAGTGGTATAAAGATTTAAAGTGCCACTCACGAACATGGTTTACCATTAGACCTTTTAAGGTATAGAATGGAGACCCACACAACATTAGTGGTATGATCAACCAGAAGTAGCTTGGCGGTGAATAACTAAAGTCTTTGATTGATATTCTTTTTGTCCCTCTCTCCCTTTTTTGTTGTTTCTTCTAGGATCCTATTATATTTGCTAGCTTCCTCCCTAAAAAAGGGACTAGTTTGATGTTTTTTCTTTGAATTTTCAGGTAATTCACACCTCAAGAAATTTCAGTGAAATGGCAAACCTTTCTCTCTATTGTAGATAAGGAAAGTGACGAACCCGAATGAGGGATTTCCTTTCTTCCTCATTTACCTTGTGTAGGCCACAAGTTAACCAAGTGCCTACTATAGAGCCATTTTCCTTTGGTCCAGAGTCAATTCGAGTACTGATAAGCGGGGAGGGTGATTCAATTGCCTATTTACTTCAAATATACACCGTGAAAAATCCAGTTTGATTAAAGAGTTTCCCATGCTTGGGCGATAAATCATATATGGGAAGTCTTGATGGGGACTAAACATGTTGTTTTATAGAGAGTTTGGTTGCATACACCTGTACTGGGAATGCATTGAGCATATACTCCCTTGTTTTGAGAAACACTTGAGGAGTTATTTACTTTATCAAGCAGTGTAAGGCTCACTTTATTCCTACGGCCACAATGTTCATATTCTTTGTGTTTTTTACGAGAGCTGGTATCCTACCACCAATACTCTTCATACTATATCCGGGGAGATGTCTATCTCCTCACAGGATTTGCATAGACGTGGTGACCTCCCAACCAATGGTAGGATATATGATGACACTGTCCCTAGCATTCAAATTTTTAACTATTGGATAAGCAAGATGGAAGGGTCATTCAATCTTCTTATAACTTCTTGTTTGATGCATTTAGAAGTTTAGAAAAGGCACATAATCGCAAGAAGGGACTTAGTGCCAAAGTTTAGATTGATTTTTTTGGTGCAAGAAAACGTTGATTCATAACCTGGCAATGTGCTCTGGCTGTCGTAATCTGACTCTTATGAAGACCCATAATCTTAGTGGCCAAATTCAAACTCAAGATATTCATTAGAGTCTAGATGAATTAAGCGTTTTCAAAAGCCTTGGGGTTCCCAAAGAGAAGAGGGAGAGTACTTAGTTGGCTGGATTCCTATCATGTTGGCTACGTGTCTTTGCACTTTCCAAGACTGGGGAGAGATTTATTTGTCCAGGAACTTTTGAGATTGCTAATTGAATATCATCTAACTACAACTTTAGTCTATTAATTCCCGTGTTAGCAAGCATGTACCATGGTCTAAATAGGATTACTAATGTCGCGAAGCCTTCCTATTCATGATCATCCTTTCTGGGCCATTACCTTTATGAATCGCTCCCTCACTAGTTCAAAACCCATCATGTACTGCAACCCATCCTTCTAGGTCCTTTTATGGTGAGCTACTCTGGCTCCCAAATGAAATGTATCAACATTAGTGGTGCTTGTTAACTTATTCATGAAGGGAAAATCCCTAACTTGTCGTGTCTCATGTTAGGAAAGAATTGATCGGAGATCCTTGTCGATCACTACTAGAAAATGACTTTTTAATGACCATGTAACGACCATACATTAAAATTGTAGTTAAAACATATTAGTAACAATAGAAATACTTTTTCGTCATTCAATCTCATTAAAAGTTCATCATTTGAAGATGAATAATAAAAATTATTGTTATTGCATTTTACAAGTTGGTCGTTAACACCATTTGGATACAATATTAGAAAGGGAAATAACACAAATTTTAAAAATAAACAACAATTCCCTCCTACACTAAAATAATTAAAGGCAAAGAATAAACTAGAAAAGATTAACATTACTACTTCATATATCCTTAGAAGGCATGAGCAATTGAGAATCCATGTCTCACCCACTATTCGTGCTAAAAATATGCTATTTTTAAGGTACTTTTACACCTATTTTATACTCATTATAATCATTATTTTTAGGTTTTTATTTGATTTTATTTGATTTTGTAAGTTTTGAATAAAAGGAAAATAATTATGAAAAAATGTGAAAAAATACAAGAAAAATGCTAAATATGGGCCGACTTGACTCAAGCTAATCCGGATTGCTAGGCCCAGTTCCTATTTCAGCCCATTGAAAAAAATAAAAAAAAAAGGAAAGAAAGAAAGAAAAAGAAGCCCAATTTAACCGGCCCAAAAATTCGCTCCCCAGGCATGCCCATCACGTGATCTCTATTTCCCCCCCTCCATGTGCGAAGCGGATGACCCTTATTGTTCCCCCCCTTTCACTTCCCCCTCTCTCTCCTCCCCTCGACTTCGGCCCCCAAGCCTAGAAAACCTAAAGACCCTGCTTTATCCTCACCTCCATTCCTTATTCATCTCCTCATTTCTTCTCTCTCTTCGATAGCTCATCGTCTCCAACTATCAAGCAGCCAGCTCACCACCATTCTATCCTCATCCATCTGCATTCCACGCTTCAGACGCCACGGAGGCCTCGTAATCTTTGCCATGCATCTAGAATCGAATGGTGAAGAACGAGGGAGGCATGGGTGTAAATTGCAAGGACGAGCTCCAGGTTAGAGGCTAGAGAATCTTTAGGCTTAGTTAGTTTAATTTTAGCAATCATTTTCTCAAATTCAGACACATTTTGCTTCAATTTCTAGGGTTAGGGTTTATTGTTAGTTAGTTATGGGTTCGAATTTGATGTAATTAAATGCTGATTTTTCTCGAATTCTAGTTTATATGTATGAATTAAGCTTTTATTGGAGTGATTTTGGTTACGGTTAGGCAAGCTCTTCCGTTTTCATCCTCTCCCCTGTTCAGGCTGTGGTCATGGCTGGCTTTGATGTTTCTGACGGTGAGAGGCGAGGCTAGGGTTGGTATGGTTGGCGCTCTTTTCCCCTGTGCCGAGTTTATTCATTCCCGATTGTGGGGTTGCTATCTGCTCTTTTACTTTTTTTAACTGCTTCAAAGCCTTGCTTAAAAAAAAAAAAAAAACCATGTAGCTTAATCTGGGTTGTTGATTGATATAGTTGGTTAGCTTGGTTTGAGCTGGGCTGAATTGGTATATTATCTGTTGCATAGGTTGATTATTAGGTATGACTAATGGTTGGTTTGGTTTTTTGTTGATATTATGGTTTTGATTTTATGGATGAATATGATGGTTTGTGATGATTCGAATGTTGGTGTGGTGGTTGGAATGGTGCTGACTGAATGAGGAATGGTTTAAATGGTTAATATGAATGGTTTGCTTAGTTTGCTTGAATGACATAGTTGGCTGATGATGGTTCTGATTTTGATCTCATGGAATAGCTTCATTAATGTTGAATGATTATGATGGTTTGTTTGGTTGATTGAACGCCAATCTGAATTGGTTAAGTTGAATTAGTTGATTTAGTAGATGATTGATTAGTTGATGTGAGTAGTTTAGTTGATTTAGTTCAAATGGTTTCGTTGATTACTTAGGCTTTGAATGGTCTTGAATGTTTGAAAGAGTTGGTTTGATTTGGTTGGTTGAACGCATTTAGTAGCTTGGTTTGATTACCTAGGTTTTAAAATGATTATTTCTTCAAATTACTGGCTTAGTTCTTCTCGTTGAGGTCCTATTAATCACTTAGTTGAAATTTTCTAAGCCAAGTATTACCTTAGGTTTAGGTAATGTTAGTTTTAGAAATTTCAATGACCTAAATCTTTTCCGTTGTCCCCGAGGACACGACCCTCAAGTACTACAGCGAAAGGTATACGCTTGCGGCTTTTAGTTTATCACTTAAAATTACCCCACAAGTTTTTGGCGCCATTACTGGGGACGATGGTATAAGATTAGGTCATATTTTCATTTTCTTAGCTATTTGTTTTTTAGCTGCCAATGTTTTACTTTGTTTAGCTTGTTTCATTATCGCTCATCACTTAGTTTAGTTATTTCTTTAAAATTCCCAAAATTCAAAAAAAAAATTAGAAAAGCTAAAATGTAAAAAAAATTGGAAAAACCTTCAAAAATCAGTAAAAATGAGAGAAGTTTAAAAATTGAAAAAATTTGTAAAATTTGAAAATCAGAAAAAGGGGTTAGGTTGAAGTTTTGAATTTGAATTTGAGGGATTATTTTATTTGTATTTAGACATTGATAAACCTTCTTGACTTGGTTACTTTTTGTGGATAAATAGTCTTTAGGGTTGAGTAACTTTTAAATTTTGATTTTGATTTTGAGTTTGCCATAAGAAAAAAAAAGAAAAAATAAGAAAATTCAAAAATCCCAAAAAATAGAAAAGGAAAAAGACCAAAAATAGGATTTCTTTTGGTGAAGGTGTGGGATTTTTATGACTAGTTGGGTTAGAGACCCTGAACATCAAAGACTCGTTAGGAGTGAGCCCGACCTTGACTTAGAACTCGAACCTGAACCTAAGCTTGAATTAGAGAACATGGCACAAGAAAGGACTTTGAGTGATGTTTTCTATCCTCCTAGGACTGCTTTGCCATCGTATTTTGTTATGTCTGTTCTTGCACCGAATGTGACCTTCGAATTGAAACCCCATTATACTTAGATGTTCCCTAAATTCACAGGTTTGGAGAATGCTCATTTATTTTTAAGGGAATTCAAAGGAATTTATTCTATGATGCACTTCCCTAATATTCCCATTGATGTTGTGCGAATAAAATTGATTGCTTTTGCTTTGAAAGATTCTACTAAACGATAGATGTATGGCTTGGCTGCTAATTATGTTACTTCTTGGAATAATTTTGTAAGATCGTTCTTAAGAAAATATTTCCCTAATGCCAAGACTATAAGCTGAGGAATGAAACCAATCAATTTGTGCAACTTGATAGGGAATTATTTTAGAAATATTTTGATAGGTTCAAAATTTTGTTGGCCCAATGTCCCCATCATGGTTTAGACCAAGCACGTTTGTGCCAGATTGTATATGAAGAACTTGACCAACAGACTAGGACCATGGTAGAGTCCATGTGTCAGGATGACTTTCTTTCTAAGAGCCCCACAGCTGCATGAGAGTTTTTAGAGGACTTGGTTGAGAAAGCTATGCAGTGGGAAACTGCTCATGATGACAGCCTGAATTCTAGGTTTGCAAGGGGTGGTTTGCATTCTGTCTCTGATGTTAGTCACTTAGAGTCTAAGATTGCTGTTTTAGAAAACATGTTGAAGGGATTATCTCCCCAGACATCCTAGCTATCTTAGACTTCTACAGTGTCTTATTCTCATTGTCAGGCCTTAGATCATTCATTGAGTGCATGTCCTTATTTTGCTCATCAGTTAGCAACTGAACAGGAGCAAGTAAGTATGCCTTTCGAAAGACTTAAGAATGATCCTTTCTCCCCTTATTATAACCCAGGGTGGAGGAATCACCTTAATTTTTCATGGAATAGTGGACCCAATGCTGTGGTTCCCAATCCTCAACCTGGGATGCTTTCTGGAAACAACTCCCAACCCATCTCTCACCCTTCATATTCTTTTTAGAGACCAGCTTTCTCAGGTATGCCTAATGTACCTAGACCTCCACCTCTCATAGCTCAAATTCAACCTCCTTCTAGTTATACTGATATTGATAAATTGAAGAGGAGAATCAATAACAATGTGGAGAGAATGATTAATGCTAACATGGAAGGAATGATGAGAATGATGACCGAACAGTTTTTCCAGTTAGCATCACCTTCTAGGGAAGCAGGTACTTTTCCGAGTCAACCTAAGGTGAACCTAAGGGCCATGCCTCCGCTTCTTCTGGTAACCCTAATGAGCCTGTGAGGAAAGTGAACGCGGTTATATCTCTCTATTCTGATCGAGAGGTTGATAACTAAGTAAGAAATCCTAATGAGCCTTGCAGGTTTCCTCATCAGGTCTTCTAAAATTCTTCCCTATCTTCTACTCCAGAGATTGGTCCGTCCAGTCAGTCAGGGGATACTCCTGATGGTGTCTCCAATGCTTCAGATAGTCCTCCCTCTCCTCAGTCACCTTCTAAGGAAGAGGAGCCTCAAGAAAAAAACTCCTCTGGCTCAGCAAGTTCTTTACCTCCTAAGAGTTCTTACCCCCCTTCTTCTGAGAAAATCCAGATACCTTTGCCTCTTTTTCCCTATAGGTTAAAGAAGAAAGATTAAGATCATATTGAGAAGATGAGAGAGACCTTCTCTTAAGTTAAGATCAATATTCCCTTGCTTGATGCTATTCAGCAGATGCCTCCTTATGCTGGATTTTTAAAGGACCTATGTACTACAAAGAAAGCAACTGGTGTACCTAAGAAGGCTTTCTTGACTTCTAGTGCTAATTCTATCCTTTCTTAGATCCCAATGAAGTATAAGGACTCCAGTTACCCTACTGTGTCTATAGTCATAGGGGAGCAAGTTATTTACAGAGCATTGCTTGACTTAGGAGCCAGTGTTAGCTTGATACCCTTTGTCGAGTGTGAGAGGCTAGAGTTAGGTGACCTGAAATCTACTAGGATAGTCATTAATTGGCTGATAGATCGACTAGGGTACCCAAGGGCATAGTTGAGGATGCGCTGATTAGAGTGGGTGAATTTATTTACCCAGTGGACTTTGTTGTGATTGAAACTGAGAAGGTGTCCAACTTAGCTAGTTAGGTTCTTGTGATTCTAGGGCGTCCTTTTTTGGCCACTGTCAATACCCTCATTAACTGTAAGAATGATATGATGAGACTATCTTTTTGCAATATAATTGTAGAATTGAATATCTTAAACATGCAATGACAGCCTTCTGGATTTGATGATATGGAATTTTCTCTCTTAACTGGGTAGGAGATTCTATATTTGATGATGCTTTTGATGATGTACTTGCTACTGAGTATGAGTCATTTCTTGTAGATGATGAACTTGAATAGAATGTGTTTGAGTTTGATGACTTATGCTCTACTGCTGATTGTTTGCTCACTGCTATGTCTGAATCTGTTGCTGAATCTATTTTCCCTATTGCTCTTGAATTGAAACCCCTTCCTGATTCTCTTAAGTATGCATTCCTAAGATCCGATGAATCCTTACCTGTTATTATTGCTTCTGATTTGGATCGGGACCAAGAGGACAAACTGATTTCTTTGCTTAGAAAAAACAAGGAAGCTCCACGATGGACTGTAGGGGATATTAAGGGTATTAGTCCTTCTATCATACAACATAGAATTCATTTAGAGGACCATGCTAAGCCCTATCATGACCATCAAATGCGTTTGAATCCCACTTTGCATGAAGTAGTTAAGAAGGAGGTGTTGAAATGGTTAGACTATGCGATCATTTATCCTATTTCTGATAGTGAGTGGGTTAGTCTTGTCTAAGTTGTTCCTAAGAAGATCGGTATTACCGTAATTAGGAATTATAAGAACGAGTTAATCCCTACTCGAGTTCAATATGGATGGCGTGTGTGTATAGATTATAGAAAATTGAATACTGCCTCTAGAAAAGACCATTTCTCCCTTCCCTTCTTGGATCATATGTTAGAAAGGTTAGTTGGACATTCCTTCTATTGCTTTTTAGATGGATATTCCGATTATATCTAGTTCTCTATTGCTCCTGAGGATCAGGAGAAGACTACTTTCACTTGTCCATTTGGAACATATGCTTTTAGAAGAATATCGTTTGGACTGTGTAATGCTCCTGCTATCTTTCAAAGATGCATGATTTCTATTTTCTCAGATTTAGTTGAGTAATGCATGGAAATTTTCATGGGTGACTTTTTTGTGTTTGGATCTTCTTTTGATGATTGCTTGTCTAATATGAGAAAAGTGTTGGAAAGGTACAGGGAAAAAAAATTTGACTTTGAACTAGGAGAAATGTCACTTCATGGTTAAAAAGGATATAGTCTTAGGACATATTATTTTCCAAGATGGAATTGAGGTAGATAAAGTTAAGACTGACCTGATCATTAATCTTCCCCCTCCCACTTGTGTGAAAGAGGTGCGGTCTTTCCTTAAACATGCTGGCTTTTATCGACGTTTCATTAAGGATTTCAGTAAAATTGCAAAGCCTCTGTCCAATCTGTTAGCTAAGAATGTGCCATTCCATTTTTCTAAAGAGTGTCATGAGGTATTTTCTAAGCTTAAGAAGGCCCTAACCTCTACTTCTATTCTTCATCCTCCCATTTGGGGAGAACTGTTTGAATTGATGTGTGACACATCTGATTTTGCTATTGGGGTTGTGTTAGGACAGCGTATTAATAGGAAACCCTATATGATTTACTATGCTAGTCACATGTTGAATGATGCCCAGCTGAATTACACTGTTACTGAGAAAGAATATTTGGCTATGGTTGTTGGCTTTGAAAAGTTCAGATCCTATTTGATTGGGTCACATGTGATTGTTTACACTGACCACTCTACCCTTAAGCACCTTCTTTTTAAGAAGGATGTTAAGCTCAGACTTATAAGATGGATTCTGCTTTTGCAAGAATTTGACTGTGAAATCAAAGATAAGAAAGGTTTTGAAAATCTTGTAGCTGACCATCTATCTAGGATTACCTATGATAGGAAGAGTGAGTCCAGTATTTCTGAGTACTTCCCTGATGAGCAATTGTATGCTGTTCACCCTGATCCTTGTTATACTGATATTGTGAATTACTTAGTTACTGGTAGGATCTCGGAGGTCTGGACTAAGAATGACAAAGATAGATTCTTTCTCCTTGTGAAGTTCTTTGTTTGGGATGACCCATATCTGTTTAAGTACTGTTCTGACCAAATCTTTAAGCGGTACATTCCCGACCATGAGGTGAAAAGTGTCCTTTCTTTTTATCATGACCAGGCATATGGGGCATTATAGTGGTAGGAAGATAGCAGCCAAGATTCTTCAATGTGGTTTTACTGGCCAACTATATTTAAAGATGCATTTGAATATTGCAAGAATTGCTTTAGACACCAGTAGTTGGGTAGGATAAGCAGGAAAGATATGATACCACTGAACTCCATCATTGTGGTGGAAGTTTTTAATGTGTGGAGTATTGATTTTATGGGACCATTTCCACCATCTTTTGGGAATGAGTATACTTTATTAGCTGTGGATTATATTTCTAAATGGGTTGAGGCTATCCCTTCCTGGACCAATAAAGCTAAAGTGGTTGTGAAATTTCTTAGGGAAAATATCTTTGCTCGATTTGGCATGCCCCGAGCCATCATTAGTGATTACGGCACCCATTTTAATAATAGATCTTTTGATGCCTTACTGAGGAGGCATTCCGTAGTCCACACACTTGCTACTCCCTACTATCCCCAAACCATTGGCCAGGTTGAAGTATCCAATCGGCAGATTAAGTAGATTTTGGAAAAGACAGTGAGTAGGCATAGGAAAGACTAGGCTGATAAGCTGATAGATGCTCTTTGGACATATAGGACGGCTTTTAAAATTCCCTTAGGTATGTCACCTTATAGGGTAGTTTATGATAAATCTTGCCATTTACTTATGGAGATAGAGTATAAAGCTTAGTGGGCCGTTAGGAAGCTTAACTATGACTTGACTGAGGCAGGTGAAGAGAGACGACTACAGCTGAGTGAGCTTGATGAGATTAGAGTTGAGGCTTATGAGAGTGCTCGATTGTATAAAGAGAGGGCAAAGTTGTTTCATGATCGACAGATTTTTAGAAAGGAATTTGCCCCGGGAATAAAAGCACTCTTATATGACTCTAGCCTTTATCTCTTTCCAGGGAAATTGAGGTCCCGATAGATGGGGCTTTATGTTGTCTCACATGTTTTTCCCTATGGTGCAGTTGAAATTCAGGATCCTCAGACTGATGCCACCTTCAAAGTGAATCGCTAGCGTTTGAAACCATTTCTGGAGCTGCCGAGCCAAGAAGATGTGGAGTGTCTGATACTTCATGAAGCTAGCCATGATCAGTGACTGAGATCTGAAGTAGCTTGGGTGTGCTTAGCACCCGATCTGGTTTGCTAGAAATTTCTTCTCTTCTCTCTCCTTCTTTTTCTCTTTTCTTCTTTCTTTGTTTTATTCCAGTTTCTTTTTGTATAGTTGACTGTTCTTCTTTCCATATGATTTGTTGTTTTGTTTTTGAGTCTAGTTTTTGAACATATGTTTGTTTTTTTTAGGTTTTTCTTTTGGGCTTTTAATGTTTATTCCACTCCGAATAAGGACATTGTGAAGTTTTGGTGTGGTGTGGGGTACCCATGTGTACATATTTTTCTTTGAAAAATTTTTTGAAAAATTCAAAAAGATTTTGGTCTTGTTTTGGAGAATGTTTGTACTATGTCTGATTAGCTTGAATCTTTTGTACTTTGGTTATTAGCTTGTATAAGTAGGATGTGCATGATAGGTCTCCAACCTCAGTGTGATATTCTAAACCCTAATTCTAAGTCCAATTGTTCATTATAGGTTGTGTAATCCAATCCTTGTTTATTCCTTCATCATTATCTTTAGACCTTAGGTTTCCATGAATGATTCTCCCACTAGCTTGTAACACGATTACTTTGAAAAGAATTTTTGTATTATGAATAAAATAGAAAAAGAAAGAAAAGAAAAAGAGATGGAATAAAATTTGGAATGACAAGTATCCCTTTGAGGCATGTGTTACTGGGCATTACCCTTTGAGGCACGTGCTACTGGATGTTACCCTTTGAGCAGTATTGCTACTGGGAAAGCTTACTTCTAAAGTCAGTATGATAATGTAGTTGTGTCAGCCAAGTGGGATTGAGTCTAATTCTGGTTAATCTAAGCCCTGGGATAATGATACACTTACACACGAGCACCGAGATGGATTCAAAATCTTAATGTTCAATGGGGTGAAAAATTAGCGCTCTGATGTCATTTAGGAGGTAGAGCGCTTTGAAGTACATTCGGTATATATACAGGTCAATAACTTGGTTATATGGGTAGTTTAGTTGATCGAAATGTATGCATATCTTTCTCTAATTCTGAACATATTAGTTTTGAGAAAAAAAAAACCAAAAAAATTTTCTTTTATTTTTGGAATAATTTTTGGGGGTAGTTCACTTAAAAACTCTCACGAGACCTCACTCGTCCACTTGGGAGATCGAAGGGTTTAAAGGGCTTGTTGTATATGCTAAATGCAACTGTGATTCCTACAACAGTGAGGTAGGATTTTCTGTTTTTTCATTTCTTATTTTCATTTTCTTAGTTTAGTTACTTTACTCGAGGACGAGCAAAATCTTGGTGTGGAGGTATTTGTTCGTGCTAAAAATGTGCTATTTTTAAGATACTTTTACACCTGTTTTAAACTCGTTATAATCGTTATTTTTAGGTTTTTACTTGATTTTATTTTGTTTTGTAGGTTTTGAATAAAAGAAAAATAATTATGAAAAAATGTGGAAAAATACAAGAAAAATGCTAGATATGGGCCAACTTGACTCAAGCTAATCCGGATTGCTGGGCCCAGTTCCTATTTCAGCCTATTGAAAATAATGAAAAAGAAAAAAGAAAGAAAGGAAGAAAAAGAAGCCCAATTTAACTGGCCCAAAAATTCCCTCCCCAGGCATGCCCATCACGTGATCTCTGTTTTCCCCTTCCATGTGCGAGGCAGGTGACCCTTATTATTCCCCCCCTTTTACTTCGCCCTCTCTCTCCTCCTCTCGACTTCGGCCCCCAAGCCCAGAAAACCCAGAGACCCTGCTTCATCCTCACATTCACATCCATTCCCCATTCATCTCCTCATTTCTTCTCTCTCTTCGACAGCTTATCGTCTCGAACCGTCAACTAGCCAGCTCACCACCATCCTATCCTCATCCATCCGCGTTCCACGCTTTAGACGCCACGGAAGCCTTGTAATCTTTGCCCACGCATCTCGAATCAAACGGTGAAGAGTGAGGGAGGCACGGGGATAAATTGCAGGGATAAGCTCCAGGTTAGAGGTTAGAGAATCTTTAGACTTAATTAGTTTAATTTTAGCAATCGTTTTCTCAAAATTCAGACACATTTCGGTTCAATTTCTAGGGTTAGGGTTTATTGTTAGTTAGTTATGCGTTCGAATTTGATGTAATTAAATGCTGATTTTACTCGAATTCTAGTTGATATGTATGAATTAAGCTTTTATTGGAGAGATTTTGGCCACGGCTAGTCAAGCTCTTCTGTTTTCACCCCCTCTCCTATTCGGGCTTTAGTCATGGCTGGCTTTGATGTTTCTAACGGTGAGAGGCGAGGCTAGGGTCGGTGTGGTTGGCGCTAGCTGTGGCTAATCTTCTCCCCTTTGCCGAGTTCAGTCATTCCTTGTTATGGGTTTGCTCTATGTTCTTCTACTTTTATTAATTGCTTCAAAGCCTTGCTGAAAAAAAAAACCGAGTATCTTAATTTGGGTCGTTGATTGATACAGTTGGTTAGCTTGGTTTGAGCTGGGTTGAATTGTTATTATTATCAGTTGCATAGGTTGATTATTAGGTATGATTAGTGGTTGGTTTGGTTTTTTGTTGATATTATGGTTTCGATATCGTGGATGGAATATGATGGTTTCTGATGATTCGAATGTTGGTATGGTTGTTGGGATGGTGCTGACTGAATGATGAATGGTTTGAATAGTTAATTTAAATGGTTTGCTTAGTTCACTTGAATGACATAGTTGGTTGATGATGGTTCTGATTTTGATCTCATTGAATAGCTTCATCAATGTTGAATGGTTATGATTGTTTGTTTGGTTGATTGAATGCTAATCTGAATTTAGTTAAGTTGAATTAGTTGATTTAGTAGATGGCTGATTAGTTGATGTGAGTAGTTTAGTTGATTTAGTTCAAATGGTTTCGTTGATTACTTAGGTTTTGAATGGTCTTGATTGTTCGAAGGAACTGGTTTGATTTGATTGGTTGAACGCGCTTAGTAGGTTGGTTTGATTACCTAGGTTTTAAAATGGTTATTTCTTCAAATTACTGGCTCAATGCTTCTCATTGAGGTCCTATTAATCGCTTAGTCGAAATTTTTGAAGTCAAGTATTACCTTAAGTTTAGGTAATGTTAGTTTTAGAAATTTCAATAATCTAAATTTTTTCCGTTGTTCCCAAGGACACGACTCTCAAATACTACAGCGAAAATTGTACGCTTGCGGCTTTTAGTGTATCGCTTAAAATTGCCTCACATCCACATACTAGCTGACAGTGCCACTCTTAGAAAATAAAACCTTGAACATTAACCGTACTCCTACCATTCTTCATACGCGCTACCTTGATCTAAAACCCTAGAATTTCGGGCTAGTGGCCATGGTGAAAGCCAGCTACCGTAGTCGGTAATTGTTGTCGCGGAGTATGGTACGTACTCTAACTTTTTTTTGTCTTCATCTTTGCCGTTCTCACTTTCTTTTTTTTTTCTCACTTCTACCAATCGTGTGCTCGAATTTACAATAGACATAAGATATTTCTTAATCGATCGACAGCGCCACCGCCGGACTTTGACAGCCCTCGCCTGAGGTGGGAGGGATGTTACGGTCTAGGTTTTCCTACTCTTCGGATGGATATGAGACGCCTCAGAAGTCTCATCTTAACAGTTGTGCAGTTTTAATTAAGATGCGGTTGTTTCAGATTCAGTGCTGACATAAATTAATTTGGATGTTTTGGTTAGAATTGGTATTTTGTTGGATCTTTTTGTGAAGACAGTGTTTTCGGATCTACAGTTTGCCGATTTCGCTCATTAGTTCTGTAATTCACTGTTCTTTGTTTGTTATTCTTTTGCTTGATTTGGAGTTGTAGTACTGTTACAATTGATGGAGTTTTGCTATTTTTTCACTTGTTTCCTATGATTAGGTGATGAAATTAACTGGGCATTTGATTCTTGAGATGTTTAGCTTGCTTCATAGTTCTCAATATTCCTCTATTTTCGAATCAATATCAAATCGTTATTCTTTTCCGTTCATTCAAATGCATCAAATTAATCAGCTGTCAGTAAAACTCTACTTGTGATGATTTGCTTTCTTTGCCCTATTTTGCAGAAAGGGAACCAAGGGACTGGCATTCTCAAGCGAAAGAAGGCATGAGACCATCTCATGCTTGAGTAGGCTGTCAATCACAACAATTTTGGTGATTTTTTTATGAAAGTTGAGCTTTTATCAATGTTTTGCGTTTTGATTTTGTTGCCATGAGATTAGATTGTTTTTAGTCTTTAGGGATGTAGTTAGAAGCCTTTGGTTGCCAACATGTCTAGATAAATGAGTGATTTTAACTAACTTACTAATGGTGTTTGATTCCAAGTTAGGGACTAAAATTGTCGATCTTCTGTTGTAAGTAACTTGTTTTTGAATGTCTTATGTTTTTCATGATTATATTTACAATTGCTTGCTTTTATAACTATATAGGTGGTTAAGTCATTGCTTATTTAATTTGATTATAGTATATCCAGCAATGTACCTATATTAAGTTTGCATAAAGAATTGTTCAATAATTGTTTTGTAGTTCATTGTTTTACGGGATAAGAAACAAACTCAACTATATGTCTTTTGTTGGCTGGACCTATTTATTTAGGCCCAACGGCCACGAGGTGTCCCCTAGGGCGACAACCCTAGCTGCCCCATAACCTATAAAAGGAGGTTTGGGGGTTAGCTAGGGAAACACACAAGACAAAAAAATCTCACTCTGTCCTTCCCTTACCTCACGATTGTCCTACCATCATTGCCGGGCTTTGGGTTTAGGACGTGGTTATCAAAAAGGCGACTCTGGTAGTCGCTCTTCATCATTACATATGTGGACTATCACTGACAGTTGTTTCCGCATTCCAGGTCAGTCCTTGTTGTATTTAGGAATATACTAATTCAACAGTCCTATTTGTCTAACATCTTTGGTGTAGATTTGACTGCTTTTGGTGCTTTTAATGGTAAAATTTGAACATAAATTGAGAACAGCAGTGCACTTCTAGCCGGTGTTTTCACTACGTTATTATGCTACATGTTATGGGATCTTGGATCTTGATGTTTATATGATATCTGTACATACATAACTGCTGTAGCATGTCATTTGGACCATTCCAGAGAGCTTTATGAGCAAGATCTACTAGTTTTAGTGAGATGGTATTGCAGTAGGGTGATTGGTCTTACACACACACGTCCTGTACTTATCATTGCCATTATTCATTTTTCCTCTAGTTGATTCCTGATAGTTCTATAGTACTTCATGCTTTGCAACTGTGTATAATGACCTTGTTTGCTAAGTTACTATGCTTGCTATCTCATTTGTTTAAACGATATGACATGTATAGTCTTGTTGGTGGGAGACGTTGATTGAGGACCATATTGCACTCACATCATAGATAACTTGATGATTTGTGGGAAGATCATTTTTAGTATCAATGACTTTTGTGTTGCTGTTATAATATGTGAGATTTATTTGTGCCTTCTCCTGCATCCTCTCAATATGTTGTCTATATTGCAACCAATATAGAGTTTTACCTGCGCAGTTATCATCGAAACTGATATCTGCTCTGATTAAAGACAAAGAAGCGTAAGCTTTCATCGATCCTGATGGTCATTTGCTCTTTTCATGAAACATACGTTGTTTAAGGATTCTGCCATAAACTAGCAATATCCATTGGGGTTTAAAAACTGATACTGAGACCTGGGGTCATACTTAGGATAGTGCTGCTGCAAGCAACAGGACATGGAAGCTATTATGCATTTTTTTTACCAGGTAACGAGTACATGTTTAACACTTTTTTTTCCCTGTTTTGTAGGTACTTGAAGATGCTAGATTCCCATTCTAAGTTCGGACGCTTTTTCAAGGTTTTCTTTGAAGATACGAGATCATTTAGTTTTCTCCTATTTTTTAGTCAACATTTTACATATTTGAACATCAAATTTAAGGACAGCTTTAACTTCTAGTTTACAGTGTTATTTTTTAGAATTATGACGCTTTTGGTATTATATGGCTTTGTATACAGCGTATATTTGGAAACTAATGAGTTTTAATTCAATAGATATATATATGCAAATTTAGCATTATGACTATTTTCTTGAGTTATTTAATCAATTGTACTATTATATTGATTACACAATTGACATTAGCTCCACATAATTAATAACGAGAAAAATAATTAGCCATTATCATGTGATTGCAATTGTCAACAATAAAAAATTTTGTTATTAACCATTATTCAGACCATAACGAGGAACCAAAGTCGTCGTTAATGATAATAATTTTATATTTTTTTATTTTTGATTTAATAAGCAAACGATGAACAATTTGATCGTTGCTATTATTTTGTCCGTCGTTAATTAGTTAACTAATAACGACGATTTCTCTTTTCGTCGTTGTAAGAATGACGACGAAAATTTTCATTTTGTCGTTAAAATTATTAACGACAGGACCAATAACAACAGACGATGACCAACTTTTTTTTTGTCGTTAGAGCCTTTAACGATGAAAAATCATGCATTCAACGACCAACGTTTTTGTAATTAGAAAAGTAATATCTAGTAGTGGATAATGGTGAGTTAGATGAAGACAAGGCAAGTCACTTGCTATCTCTTCAAGATGGCTTCCTTCTTATTTGCCGTGACACAACTTTCTATGTTAAACCCTTGTAGTTAGGGATTCCAAGAATGCTTCTAGTGCATCCTCATACTTGAGCAGTGTCATATGATGTTGCCTTTCGATATTGGAAGGGGATCATATTATTGGGGAGGATGTCTCAAGGAGTTCAACCCTATTGCTCCTTGACAATAATTCAATATGTCAATTGAGCACATAGGAATTTGTGGCCTAAGGAGACTATAAATGACTGCAAAACTAGTGTCTCCATCCTCAAGAAGAGTACGAAATGTACTCATCCAAATCAGAGAAAGATGTAGAGGTAGGCCCATCGAAAAAGACCAAGGAGAAAAAAAAGGAAAAGCTCCTATGGAAGACTTAGATGCCAAGGAATAGAAGTCCTTACGATGATGCTTGCGAGTCCTCACACCTTGTTGATAGAAAAACGAACCCTTGCAGAAGGCAGTGACATTGAACCGAACTCTACGATGAATTTCAAACACGGAGGGTGCAAAAGGTATGAGATTGTGATTCCAAGCGATGCTAGACTAAGCCTTAGGGATAAGTTTTTGGATGATGTTGAAAGTTGATCAACCAAACAAGCCTGCCTTGACGACGTATATTCCTTCCTTTGTCTTCTCAGTACCATTTTCTTTTTTAGTGTTTTTTTTTTAAGCTTGGAATATACTTATTTTGTTTATTCTCTTTGTTATAGATTGGCGAGTTTGACCTAGTGTAGGAAGCTATACCTACTGTTAATGAACAACTACTCGAGGAAGTTAGTTTTACAGCTAAATCATCCACCCTTAGAGCACATTGGGGAATAGGAAAAGATATTAGTATTATGAGAAGGTTGGCATGACTTCACGTGGTTAGATATTCAGCTTCAAGAGGAACAGAAGCTTTGCATCCATCACTTGCCAACAACCAACATTCAGTTAATGGGCCAAATTCTAAAGTAGCTGCAAGGATACTACCCATTGCTGTTGCAGACACTATTATTCTCAGGTGTACAAAGGGGAGGCCTGCTCTTGTTGTTGCTACTCTCTCCACTTGTTTCCACCCAAGACCTTGCTATTAGAGAATCATCACTACCACCATATGAGTAATAGTGTCTGAGTATTTGACCAATTTAAAAAATACGAAGTTTGATGAAGTGAAAGCCAAAACCCATGCAGCCTCAATAAAATATAAGAGAATTGAGTTGCTCTATGAGGACCCAAACCCCTTAAGAAAGATGGTGTAGGACTATGGAAGCCTTGTATCTACCTTCTTGTCATTAAAGAAAGTAGCTTCCATATGTCATCATCCCAATGATGTAGGAAAGGAGAAGGCTATGTGTGCTTAGCAGGTCGAACTTCCGCAATCCCATCTTGCCATGGTTTGTGCACATCTTGATGCATTAACGGGAAAATATGAAGGAGTAGCCTAGAAAATTATTGAGTTAAAGGAAGCACTTCAGGTTGCCCAGGAATAAGAGCGCCAGCCAAGGGATGATATCAAGGTTAACTTGATTCTACTAGCAACTGCTGAGAAAGAAGTCACTGAGAAATCTCACGTTCTTGCTAACCTTAAGGTTGTGACCACTACATCACCTCATGATATGGAGGAGTTAGAGAGACATGAGCAGGTTGTGCTAGAGATACAATCTTCACTTAACCCTGATGCTTGGATGGACACTGACTGATTTACTACCTAGTTTATTTCGTTCCTTCTTTCTTTGGTTTTTTTTTTTTTTTTGTACGCCTAATGAGCTCTTGTAATAAACTTTATATTCTTTATCACACGAACCATGTTTGGTTGCCCTATGGCTTCCCATTTTTGTCTTAGTCTGATTACACCTGGTAATTTGCTTACTAGGCTACCTATGTACTTCTCAAAACTTGTAATTCCTAATAAGCTCAAGTTATCACATGGGTCAACAGAGCATACGTCAATTATTTGCTTTGTTGTTCATAGTTAATACCCTTATGGGCCAGTAGTATTACGAAGATGTTCTTTTATTTTTATGTGTGTGAACAATTTAGGCTCTTATTTACGATGTAGTCAAGCATTTTCCTTAAGGGAAGTAGCACTTCAGGAACTTGCCATTTATCGATCAAACTCAAGCCCCTTGTTTATCCACTATCTCATGGGCACCATTTGTGTATACCTAATAAACAACATAAGGTCCCTCCCATTTGGGAGTGAATTTGCTTCTTGCCTTATGAGGCATAATGATTGGCCTACTTAATGCAAGCACTTGATCCCCAACTTGAAAGGAACGTGGTTGCACCTTTCTATTAAATGCTTGAGTTAGATGAGCCTGATAGCATTGTAATTTTTACTATTTGAAGTCTTTTCTCATCAAGGGTCTCCAGCTCTGCTAAGTGAACTGGTGGTTTTCATCTTTACTCAAATCTACTTGTTTAACGTGCATAATGATGAAATTTGAATTCTGAGTGGTTGACAACTTCTACTCCATATACTATAGCGTAAGGGATCGATTGTGTTTGCATCCTATATGCAGCTCGACGAATAAATTACTTTTTGGTGCACTAAGTTTTGGTATAATGTAGAGGTAGGAAAAGCTGACCCGATACGATTATCGACCCGAACACGACACGAAGTTAAGTGGGTTTGGGTATAAATTTTCGACCCATTTAATTAAAAGGGTTGACACGTTCAACACGTTTAATTAAATGGGTTAGGTTCAAGTCGAGATTCTTGACACGAAAAAGTACCTATTTAACCCGTTTAATTAAATGAATTAAATAAGTCAACTATTTTTTTCATTTTTTATTTATCAATTTACTTTTTATTAGATGATTAAGAATATAAAAATTTTTAGAAATTATGAATTATGACGAATCTGGGAATTTCAAAGAGTAATTATTTAATTTGATATGTAAACTTAATTTTTAACACTCTAATTACGTATTAGTTGAAGATATTAAATGCATAAATAGTCAATTAATCGACTGAACTTGATCTATTTATCTTGAACGGGTTAAGCGGGTCAATCCGTTTAAAAATTAAATGGGTACAGAAAAATCTATTAGGTTCAGGTTGAGGAATTCTCAACCCGTTTAAGTTCGACACGAACACG
This sequence comes from Carnegiea gigantea, assembly GCA_029747015.1. Classification (NCBI taxonomy): domain Eukaryota; kingdom Viridiplantae; phylum Streptophyta; class Magnoliopsida; order Caryophyllales; family Cactaceae; genus Carnegiea; species Carnegiea gigantea. The sequence goes on along the minus strand of JAKOGI010000084.1, from coordinate 580,710 downwards.
AACCTAACCCGATACGACTTATTACTCAGCTTTAGTATAATGATTTTCGAAACCCACTTTTTAACGTAAATATTGCCAGGACTATGTAGGTTTGAGTAATAAATTTTCAGGGGACAAATATTTCTATTTGTAACCCTCAACTTTCTAATATTGCGAATTAGTCCCTAATATCCAGATATGTCTCTTTTTAGTGCCTTTTTTTTTTTATAATGACTTTACTGGTACTAGTTATCACAATCTACTACTTATATCTTAAATACTATATTTTCTATAATTAGCGGCCCACCATGCTTAGCAAAAATAATTAAAACTTAATTAGAGAGTTTGAACGATTACCTGAACTTAGTCGGCGCTGAACTCTGGCGTTCCTCTAACTTTCGGTTTACAGAAATTACTAATCTCAACCCCACCTTCCTTAAATTAAGCACAACACAAATATATTTCGTTTTCTACCTTGTGCCGTAGTCACTAATCAAATTTTTAATCTTTTTCAAGGATAGTGGATCTTTAGTCAAGAAATTATAATATTTAAGACATAAGGTTCAATTGAATAACGTTCTTTACTGGAAAACTTCTTTTATTGAAAGCTTAAAGGTGGAAATAATGCAATGGCAAGCTTTGAAAAGGGACTTAAGTTAAGATCATTAGAGATGCATGCACATAAAGAAATGAAGAATCCAGACTTCTTTTTTGCTCAAGAATGCTCAAATGACTGTGTCCCCTTCTCAGCACTCGACTTCCCCTTTTATAGAGGGTTGGGAGTACATAGAATGCCCTAATGGCTTCAGTATAGAAAAATTTTTCACATGGCTACAGCACATACTGATAACTATAGTACACTGTTTTATTTTACAGAGCAGATGCTTGTCATAATAGTACAGTAATGGGGCACCACTTTTTCATATCTGACCAGACTAGTCATCATTATTGAGATTTTACATGCCTTTATCTCCAATTATATTTTCCAAACCATCATTATCTAGATAATCATCACAACCTTCATCTAATTGAAGATGCTCTAGATCCTATTTCTCAAATGACTCAAGAAGATATTACTTTCCTTTTTCTGATGAGAGATAATCAAAAACGTCTTCTGACACTGCTCCGTCTACCTTCATATATTCTTTAAATTCATTACTATAGACGAAAGTAGTGTTTCTACAATGCATTAATGTTTTTTCCTTTTCAATCAATGGCAAACATTGATGATAAATGTTGAAAAATCCAAATGCTCTTGCTAAAGCAGGATCCATGACTAGATGCATCGGTTGTTCAGAAACCCATTCTTGTCATTGATTATCGTTATCGTCGTAATCAATGATCTGAATAAGATAATGGGCTGGCTTGGTTTTTTCATTTTCATATTCGATTAATGCACTATACACTTCCAAATTTAGGCATCTGTGAACTGGGACTGTTGTTGAACCATTAGGAGATGTAACAATCTAGTGGATCCTTCTGAACATGCATTACTCAAATTTTGTTAGTTTTGAGAAAAATGGGAACTTTGGATCTAGGATTTCTATGAAGTAAAGTACCATCCCGTATTCCCAGGCTTTAAAGACAGGGTCATTTCGAGATAATGAATTTGCTGGAAAGCTAACATTACCAACTCCAAATTTGTTGGGAACATAGATCGTTGTACCTCAAGACTCCCAAATATCGTATGAGTAATGATGATAAAAGTCGATGCAGGCTGCATACCACTCATTGAACTATTTTTCTCGAACATGAGAACTTACTTTTTCTTGGATATTATAAGAACACTGTAGGTAATTAACTTGTAACTCTATAAGGAAAAAATTTTGGGGTTATTAGGTAGGTAGTAGATGGTAGACCAAAACGTGATCTATTTTTTGTATGGAATTCTAGGTTATCAATAAGGACTTTACTAGAAGGCAAAACCCGTTCTAGTAGGAATGACATTTCACTAAGGATTGCCTCATTTTCTAGTACGAGGTCTGCTTTGATGATCACTATTGGCGAGTTCTCAAGTTAGATTATCTAACAAAGAGTTTTTCAATCCCTTTATATGTTTAATAGAGAAGGAAAACTGGTTAAGCCATAATTGACAATGCAGGAGTTGCCCTTGCGCTTGCATATTTGACAAATTCTTTTTCACAAAACTAAGTATTCCTTTATAATCAGTTCGAACAAGGAAAGGTTTTGGGACTAAAAAGATTAAGAACATTTCAATTCTCCTTGTGACTGTAATTATTTCTTTTTCCATTGTGGGATAGTTACATTATGCCTTATTAAAACTTCCACTGTAATATTTACAAAGTTTTTCTCCTTCTTTGATTTTGAGTACTACGCTCTAATGCTCATTGCTAGCATCTGTCTCAAGAACTAAATCATCTCCGTCATTAGGCAACTTAAGAACAGGAAGATTTTTACACATCATTTTGAAATTCTAACATACTTCTTTCTTGAGTTTCTACTGCAATGGCTTTCTTAGTTTAGCTAAATCTTTAATGAAATATGAAACAGAGGTAAGACATCCAAGAAACCTTTCTAGCTACTTCCTATCTTCAAGGTTTTTAGGAAAATTTTCTATTTTTTTCAGAATGTGTTTTGGTAGAATAATCTGCCAACTTTAATGGCTAGGCCTAAGAACTCAATTTCTTGTTCAGCTTAAATGCACTTGTTTTTACCCAATATAATACCATGATCGATGCATATTTGGGTGACGGCTAAGACATCATCTTTATGCTGTTTTATGGTTTTGGAAAAGATAAGGATATCATCAATGTAAACTAAATAACAATGATTAACGTCTTTGAAGATGTTATCGATTCTTCTCTAGAATATCTGAGATGCATTTTTAAGACCGAATGGGATTACTATCCATTCATAATGTCCTTGTGGGGCATTAAAAGCAGTTAAAGGAATACTTTCTTGTCTATTTTTATCTGTCAATAACCACTTTTGCAATCCATTTTCGATAACCAAGAAGCACCTTGAATTCTATTAAAAAGGACTGTTTTGTTAGAAATATAATACTCATCAAAGATAGTATTATCATTAAGTTTTTTTATAATTAATCACCATTCTTGCTTTTCCTCTTTTTTCTTCTGCATGATTTCTTACCATAAAAGCGGGACTGATGTGAGGACTCTTGCTATTCCGAATTAATCCTTTATCCAGAAGTTCTTTGATTTGTTTATCGAATTCCTGGATATCCTGGTGTGTATACACCATCTGTTTGACTCGGATAATAGTGTCGGGGTTTAATAGAGTGATTTTAGCAAATGTTTTACCTTTATCCCAAAATTTTAGTGGATTATCAAAGTAGAGTTTTGTACATAATTTTTTTTGTTGTTTGACAATTTGCTTGTTAATGGATAACTCGAGTAACGAAATTGTTAATGCCACTTCTCATTGTGCCGACATTATTTTCTCACCATACTGGCTGCGTGTAAATTCAATTTTCTAATATATGTAAGCCTTACTTAATTTTTCAATAGGAACTGAGTAACCATTAATTGTGAATATTTTCTGGTGTATGGTCTGTGTGCGGGGAGAATATAATCTCTGAAAGTTATTTCCGATAATCATATCATGAGAGGGTTGGTTAGTACCTCATAGAATTGGTATAATACATTGAACTCCTTCTAATTTTATGGATAACCCTTTTATTACTTCATTGTGACTCATGATGCTATTATCTGCTATCCTCACTTGTAAAGGATTTTTAGCTTTTTTCCACATAAACTCTGGAAATAATGCTCTTTTTCCAAAGCATACAGAACAACTACTATTTATATAGGCATACAACTCGTATTTATTATATCTTTCTAAACATATCTTTATTGGGATATAGATGCTATTGGGATTTGTATTGGTAGCTTCATAGTGTGTCTTCGTAGTCATGTTTTTAACTAATTTATCCTCATATATTGGTTCACTAATAGTTTTAGTTTTTTACCAAATGACCTTTTTTTTTAGACTCATACTTCGATCTGCACTAGGTCTTGTAGATTCAAAACTCTTTCTACTTATTTCACTGGTCAGGCTAATTGTGTCATATTTTTATGCTCTTCTTTAGCTGATGAAGACCTTTCTCCCCAATCTAATCTTGTACTCATGCTTTTTAATAATTGGGGTTTAATAGTGATTCTACCTTCCTCATCGATTTTTATTATATTTTTCTTATTGATCTTTGCAGGTTGGTGAAACTAGATATCCATGAACAATCAATCTTTATCTCTTGTGGATTGAATTTAATCCTCTGAATTTTTTACATAAGGGTAGGGCTCTCAAATTTTTCTATCTCTATCATGGTGACCTTAGCCTTTGGATCAATAGTACTATCCAATTTGTTGATAATTTTTCAGAATATCCTTAGTGGATATCCTTCTCTTTTCATGTCCATTCCAACTGTTTTTATCTTAATAGATAGGAAGTTTTTAGCAAACTCATCTTTTAGACTCACACAATATCTAAGTCTACAATTAAACCCTACTGATCTATTACATAAGTTAGTTTATTCCTGTGATAATTTGATTACTGAACTTGGTATGCCTAATATCACAGAGCAAAGCATAGAGGTCAATATCTTTACCATAATATTATAATGGAGTGATTTGAAGTTGGACACTTCCAACATGGATATATCTATGCTGTCTATTTTTGTTATGTTTAAGGATATTTTTTCAATTAATGAGATTAACTTCTCCCACATCATACTCACAGTCTTTGATTTCTAGATGTCCTTCCATCATTTCACATATATATTTGCTTTTTAATTGAAAGATGGATTTTTTATAGATCATGTCTTTCTAGATTATAGGAAGAACTCAATCTCCTTTGGCTTCTTGATTATCATTGTCCACAACAAACTCTTCTACTTGAAGATCACCAAGACTAATTGAGCCACTGTTTATCATATGGCTTGTTCCTTCATAATCACTTTCTTCATATTCATTATCCATTATAATTTCAACAGTCCCTTTCTTATTACTTAGGGCTAGGTCTAATGTCTCGTCTTCACTAAGCTCAATATAATCTAAGCTAACTAAGGTTTTAAGAAGCTTGTTATTCTTCCTATTTTTACATTCATTTCCATAATGTTCTACTTCTCCGCATGTCCATAATTTACAATTGTTTTTTCTTGCAAGACAATAAGCTGCTTTCCCATCGTTTTTTAGGATTTGATTTATTATAATATTTTCTTCTATATTTCTCACCTATTTGCTTGTTAAAGCTCTTATTCTTGTAGACTTTTCTTTTTCTTTTTTTTTCAGGTTCTTTTCCTCATTGGTGAGGTGAATCCCAACAAGTTAAGAATTGCTTCTTAATTTTTTTTTGTTTTTGGAGATTAAGACATTGATCATTGACCCATTTTCTTAAATAAGAGATCCTCGAACCAAGGGTATCAATGGCTTCTGCACATTTAAGCCATGCAATGTACTTCTCATTAATTATGGAACTTATTAGATACGGCAATTTGTCATAAAACATACCAAGATTAGTCTCATTATGCCAATTTTATAATAATATTGACTAAATTCAGTAATGTAATTTTTCAAATATCTCATATCCTATAATTCTATATTATTAATATTTCTTTGCCATTCTCTTGCCTTTTCTTCAGAATCAAGTTTTGCACTGATAAATTCGATTTCAATTTCTTTGCATAGATTTTTAAACATAGCAGCAGGTCTTTCCATCATTCTTAATGTTATTTTACCTTCTTTAGTTAATGAATCATACTAGTCACCTACAATGCCCGAAAAACAATGTTTGATATAATTTAGAAAATTTGCAACAGTCCCAGTAGTATTGAGGTTTAAGACCCTATTCACACCTCTTTTTCAATGTTCAAATACTTCTTCTCTATTTCGCGCTCCATCTATATTTAAGATGTATCCCGTCTGACTAATTGGGATAAGGTCAACTTCTTTAAAAGTTGCAGTTTTCCTTGTAATGAACCTGAAGGAAAAATTGATTGTTTGTCTGACTGGAACATATCTAGGTCTTAGGAAATGAGTATTTCTCATAGAGGGTTCACCGAATTCCTCCGGCTTAGGAACAACATTGTTAACCAGATTAGTCTATATTTCTCTTAAGTCGAGTTCTTCTCCAATTTCATTAATCTCATCTTCAATAGCCATTTTACCATTTTTTAATCTAATTTTCTTTTAATTTCTTCTAAAGGTAACACATTAAGATCTTCTAGCACTACAGAAAAGCGCGCAGTTAGCGATGAAGAATATTCGTCTCTAAATTTTATTTTTTCATCGCTAAATAATTTAGCGATGAAACAGAAATGAAAAAACATTCGTTTCAAAACCCACTGTCGCAGATGAAATTAGAGATGACCTATATTTTTCGTCTCTGTTAGCTACAAAAATAGAGATGATATATTTTCCATTTCTAATAGTGACGAATATATTGCGGTAGCCGTTTCATACAAGTTCGTCTCTGTTAGAGACGAATTTTGATACGAAATATGTTTCATCTCTATTAGAGACGAAATGTTGTTGGTTGCCATTTCACGAATGTTCATCTCTGTTACAGACGAATATCGCTACGATGCGCTTTTCATCTCTATCTGCGACGAATAGATTTGGTTGCCTTAAGAATTTATTCGTCTCTGTTAGAGATGAAAATTACTACGGAAAGCCTTTTTCATCTCTATCAGAGACGAAATCGTTCTTACCAAATGGAGACGACTTTCGCTATCCAATTTGTTTCATCTCTACCACAGCGATAATGTATTTGTATCAATTTTACTAATTTCCATCACGGATGGGGACGAGTTGTTTTGTAGCTATGTTGAGCGATATGTTTTGTAGCTATGTCGAATGATATGGATCTTGTCCCCTGCGCCCTTATTAACGATTTCGTATAAACAAATATATAATTGAAAGAAGAATATATAATTAGCAACAACAACCATATGTAGGGACAAGTGAAAGTACATGATCAAAAAGTGCCGAATGTCATCATGTAGCATATCTTCGATCACCCCCATTTCTAAGTCCCCCAAAATATATGAAGTGTAAACATGTGAAACTACAACTAATTGTAGTTATTCAGTACTAGCTAAACTCATTGCTAATGAGTCTCAATTCCAACATATAATTGAGTTCTTATCCAAAAAGGCAATCTGTAACCCTACATTAAACTTCACAAACATAAACTAAGAGTTAGCTAGGGGGTGGGAGCGAATGGGAAGAGGATGGGGCCTCAAACCGAGCAAGTATGCTAGCAATCAACTCTCTTTGTTGTTTTTGTTCCTCCGTAGTGGCTCTAAGTTCTTCCCTCGTAGCTTTATGTTCCTCCTTGGATTTTTTCAAGCGAGTCTCCCTTTGAGAAACAACTAAGGGTGATGATAATGATGGGCCGAACTGCTGGAGCGATGACTGGACCTTGGGTAGTAAGCTTTTGACTCCGTTCCAAGTCCGTAAACAGTTCCTTTCTTGTTCTTATCTACAACAGTTTGCAGAAAAAGCTCATCATCTACTTCAGTTCCTGCTTGAAAAACCTGTGCCTTTAGACGCTTAAACTCCTCCTCCAATAGGGTAGGCGCAAAAAAACAAAGTGAGGGATAAATGAACATAAAAAGACTACAATTTTGGAGCGAAACGGATAGACTTCCGTCTAAAATTGAGCTAAATCCAGGCTTAAAGCCTTACAATAGTGAGGTTCCTGCATTCAACAGTTGCACAATGTATATTCATCACTTGACGGGTACACGTGGAGACTACAACTCTACGGGCCACACGTCTGGGGTACAACAACAATAAAATACAATAATATGGGAGAAAAAGGGTTGAAAAAGAGGTGATATTGAATGCTCCTTGCTAAGGTTCCTACATTCAATAGTCGCACAATATATATTCAGTCATAGTGTCATAGCATAGCCAAATAGAGAAGGCATTCCTAAAATTTCCTTGAAGTACATACAACACAATGCAGATCAAACACAGTCGAAAAAGTGAAGAAGTTCCTGAAATTCTCTTGAAATGCATAGAAATGAAAGCAAGTAGTGTAATGAAATAGTGAAAATGAGAAGTATAACCAACTAGTGAAAATGAGAAATTCCTAAAATTTTCTCGAAGTGCATACAAATCGAAGCAAGTAGTATAACCTTATTTGAAGAAAAGCTCTTCAGTTTTCATTTGCATTTCATTGGTCAAACCCACCAAATCTTTGTAGAGATTGATCTTATCTTTGCTTGATTAGCATCAAATCAACATGACTAGCTAAAAATGAGAAGGCATTTCACAGGCCCACAACACTTAGTCATTTAAACATAACAACCATAATCAATTCGTGGGTGCCTCAAATTTCAGTTCATGGGGACCTCAGATTTCTGTTCATGGGACCTAAGATTTCAATTCACAAAAGCAAAAACTAATAGATCAATCAATTTGCAGCACTTGAAAGCATTGAAGGGAGTAGGCAAGAAAGCATTGAAGGGAGCAGAATACAAGGAAGGAGGAGAAGGGTAGAGTAAATTTACAGCATTTGAATTAGCAGGAGGAGGGGGAGCCAACAAGGGTGTCGCTGGTGCCAGCGGAGGAGGTCTTCCTAGAGCAGTACTAGTCAAAGGTTGCTTTAAAGTTGGTTCTTGCCGCCAATAAGAAGTGACAGAAGAAAGAGAAGCAAAAGGGGTCTATCCTTAAATCAGTGGCTAGCAATAAGAGTAATACCATACCCGGCTACCTAGTGTATGGTACTTTTTTTATTGAAATTTGAAAACTAGAGAGAAAAACTGATGAATAAATCGCTTCACTCCTTGTCTTTTCTAGCCAACCTTATCATTGAAATTTGAAAATGCCAAGTGAAGTGACTGTTCAAGTTAGTTTTAGGCAGAAAAACCAATAGTGCAAAAGTTTAAGACCTTAGGAAAACCTCTTACCCACACAACCTTAGAACGGTTGTCACAGAAAAGCTTCTCAGCTCCGTCTTTCCTAGTATGCAGTTGCTTGAAGATCTAAGATGCAATTAGTCTTTTCCCTTGATTTTGTTTTTGTCTAATGAAAACAATATGGGAAAAAATTAAAAGAAGATCAAATGTCAATTACCTTCGTAGAAGAAGTGCGGTATTAGTAGAAAATTGCTTTATATAAATGAAAAATTAAATGATACTATCAGCCTCCTTGCCCATTGAGAAGCTGAGATTGACCCGAATGTGTGTAGAGTCCCAACTTTAGGCCCAGTGGTCTTATTTTTTCTCTTTTGTTCGGACCTCTTCTTGAAAGCATTGGTTTCCCTTAAGGCTTGCACTCATTTTTTTAGTTCAGATGGCATCCATTCAGTTATTTCTTCATCCATTGCCTTCCAAACCATGTCCCTAAGGTGCTTAAATGCAGTGGACTTCCACTCCTTATATACCCTGTGGTTCAGATGCTCAGCCCAAGTGTAGCTAGACTATAAACAATAGATAAAATATGAAAAAGCAATAATCAGTAGCCACCTCTAATGCACATAGTCAGTAGCATAAAAAGCAACAAAAATAGCCAATCAGATTCTGCTAGTTATATTCAGAAATGGTGCAAATAGCAGTGAGCAGGAAGCAGCAGGTGCATTCCTCCAACAAGTGCAAACAATGCAATCAGCAGTAAGCAAGCAGCAACAAGCAATAAAAAGCAACAAAATATAAATGATTTATAGCTTTAAACAAAAGAAGCCCATTACCTTGAAAGCTCTTCACCAAAGTTCTTTGTGTTCATCAGGTGCATTCCTCTAACGTATGCAGGGCTCCAAGTAAAGACTTCTGAGATCCTTGGCAATACTTTGAACCACATCAACATTGTCAAAGCTTCATCATTTGGGAAAAAAAAACATAATTATTGTATGAATATAACATATGAAATCAACACATATAAGATGATTAATTTAATACCACAGCCCTTCCGGAGTAAGAGGCACCACGGATAGTAACTGGTTGTTTGCAGGTTTGATAATAGCTAAGTTCCTTTTTTAACTCCCATCAGCATGCTCACGTGTACAGGTAGGAGGCATCTAAATATTAGACGCATGGCATTCAAGTAAGCACTAAACAGAATAAACACAAATATATATATATATATATATATATATATATATATATATATATATATATATATATATGTATATATGCATATATGTATACACACACACACACACACACACACACACACACACATATATATACATATATATATATATAATATATATATATATATATATATATATATATATATTATATATAGTATATATATATATATTATAGATAATATATATATATATTTATATATATATATATATATATACATACATATATATATACATACATACATATATATAATACACACACATATACATATACATATACACATATACACATATATACACACGCATATATATATATATATATATATATATATATATAATATATATATATATTATATATATGTATATATATACACACACACACACACGCATACATATATAGACACACACACACACACACACACACACACATGTGTGTGTGTGTGTGTGTTGTGTGTGTGTATATATTATATATATATGTATATACATACATATTATATATATACATACATATACTATATATATATATATATATATTATATATATATATATATATATATAGATTTGTGTAGGATATATATATATATATAATATATATATATATATATATATGTATGTATATATATATATATATATATATATATATATATATATGAATATATATATATATATATATATATATATATATGTATATATTATATGTAATTAAGTAATTAATTCACAAGCTGCATATAATTCAAGTACAACATAATTAAACATATAAATACTGTTTGACAAATACATAATTAAACATAATTGACAAATACATATATAAGTAATTCATAAGCTAGATATAATTCAAGTACATAGATATATTTAAAGGCAATAATACTACTTGATGCAAATAAACACTGTTGGACTACTATTCTTCTTCATCAGCGAGCCATTCTTCAAGCATTTCTTCATCAATAGTTATATCATTTGCATCTTCTTCACCAACATCACTTTCATCATCCACATCAACTTCGTCTTCTTCTTCCTGTTCGATATCATCCACTAATTCATTATTCATAGCAGCTTCTTCATCCATGTCAAGCTCTGCTAAAGTTGATGGATTGTCATTGTAGTCGTCTTGAAAAGGTGTTTCATCCACCTAGGCATCAACTGTGGCTCTTGGTTTTATCTTAAACACTGCCCACCAGTGGTTTCTGTCATTCTTCATACTAGTATAAGGGGCGAAACATACCTGGGTCGCTTGGTAGGCTAGCACAAAAGGGTCATATTTGGGATATTTTCTTGTATGATTGACATCTACAAGTTTGTAATGTTGATGGACATTCAAACCATTTATAGAGTCAAACCAATCACATTTGAATAGGATCGTCTTGTATAAACAACCATTGGCTAAGTAAGTTACTCAATCACTTCTTCAAGTATTCCATAGTATTCGACCCTATCAACCCCTTCGATAGAAACACCATAATTCATTGTGGATCTATTCTTACCATAGGAATAGTTTTGGAAATTGTAGTTGTAGATGTAGTAATGATCCCATTTACGTACATCTTTCCTAGGTCCCATGGCAAGAGATGTTAGTATGTCATCAGTGATATGCTTGGATGATATCACCTAAAATATAAACATATTAGAAGATTAATTATGCCTAAATTATCAAGTAACATTGTTTTAAATAATTATATAATACTTACATAGTCTTTAAACCACATAGGAAACCGATCTTTGAACTTTGCCCAAACATCTTAGATCCTCACTCTAGGATTCAATTTAACCATCTCTTTTTCAAAAATCCTATTTCAAGATATTCAAAAGACATATTATTGACAGTTCATGTCCATAATGAGTAATACTTACCAAAATTGAATGTACCATTCATAAGGCTTCAATATCTCACAATTTGACAAGACATATACAAGTGATTGTGCAAATTCCTATTCATCGAGATAACGAATAATGCCCTCACTTGATGCGTGTCCAACATTGTGAGAGAATAAGTCCGGGATATTTGGGTTGGATTCAGTATGATCACTTCTGGTCACATTTCGTCCCCAATCTCTTGTCTTTGTGGTAAAACTTTCATCAAAGCAGCTGGCACAAAAGTATAAGATTTCTTCCATGAGGTATGCATTGCAAATGGAGCTTTCTACACGAGCTTTGTTTCCAACTTTTCCCTTCAAGTCACCCACATGCCTAAAAGAGTACAAGAACAATCTACACATTTGAGGGGTATGGTCAATTGAAGATTAAGCATGACATTCATATGACAAGTATTACCTTTCAGCCGAATACATCTACCTAGACTGCGTAGGCCATATGCCTAAAAGAGTACAAGAACAATCTACACATTTGAGGGGTATGGTTAATTAAAGATTAAGCATGACATTCACAGGAAAGTATTACTTTTCAGCAGAATACATCCACCTAGACTGCATAGGCCCACCAAATTTAAGTTCATATGGAAGATGGACAACAAGATGTTGCATCACATTGAAGGATGAAGGTGAGAATATTCTTTCAACTTTACATAGTATTTCGGTAACATTGTTTTGCAACCTACCCACATCATTCATATACACCTTTTGCAAACACATATCCTGAAAAAATTGACTAAGTTCAGTCAACGCTTTCCACACATTGCTCGGCAGTATCTAGTTGCAATTGATGATAATCGTTCCATGAAAATGTGACAATCATAGCTTTTTAAATTGTGTAGCCACCAATTGGTCCGGTCAACACACCTACTCAAGTTAGATGCATATCCATCTGGGAATTTCAACGCACAAATTCACTCACATAATACTTTCCTTTGCTCTTTGCTTAAAACATATGGAACTGCAGGCGTTACCTCCCTGTGTCCTCCATCAGCAGTGCTATAAATTTGTATTAAGCTTTCACCACTTACAGTGCATGGCTAGGTCCTTCCTTGAATTGATGTCATCTTTTGATTTGCCTTTGACATTCATTATTATGTTTATCACTTGTTCAAACACATTTTTCTTAATATGCATCATATCCAAGTTGTGGCGAATCAATAACTTCCTCTAATATAGAAGATCCCAAAATATGCTTCTTCTCGACCAATTATAAGATTCCCCATAGCCGGGGACTTTACCCTGATGATCAGAAGCCTTTGGCAAGGATCGTACATGCTCCCATATTTCATCTCTAGTAAGCCTGTGTAGAGGCGGAGAATTTTCCTCCCTATTCTTAAAAAAAGCACTCTTATTTCTACGAAATGGATGATCCATACATAGGAATTACCGATGACAATCGAACCAAGAATGCTTCTTCCTATGTTTAAGCCGGAAAGATTTAGTTTTCTCTATACAATAAGGACATGATAATATACCAGCCGTCATCCATTTGGACAGCATGTCATATGCAGGAAAGTCACTGATAGTCCAAATAACAGCAACCTTTATATTGAAAATTTTCTTTCGAACTACATCATAAGTCAGAATTCCCTCCTCTTACAACTGAAGCAGCTCCTCAATTAAAGGTTGCATATATATATCAAAGTTGCCTTTTGGGTTTCTTGGGCCAGGTATGAGAAGACTAATGAATAGGAGGTAGATTGTAAGGCGTGACAATGACTGGCCAACACGAACAACTTTGGCCATAGTGCAAAAATAGAGCAAAGCCATCTATACATAATCCTAACCTCACATTTCGAGGCTCGGAAGAGAACTCACGGAACTTAGTGTCGAAGTGCTTCCATGCCTCCCCATCACTTGTATGTTCCATGAAGTTACCAGTACATTGGTGTTTGGGAAGCCATGTTATATGCTCGACTACATTTTTAGTGGCATATAGTCTTTGTAATCTTGGGCCAATTGGAAAATAGATTAAAACTTTCTTTGAAATCTTCTTGCCTCTCGCAGTCTTTTTCATAAACTACCTTTCTGCACTATATACTGTACATTTCTCCAATTCTCCAGCATCCTTCCAAAATAACATGCACCCATTGGGGCATATATGGATTTTATGATGTGGAAGTTCAAGTCCAGATAGCAACCTCTTGGTTTTGTATAAGTTGGTTGTCATCTTCGTGTCATTCGAGCACATGGATTTCATTAATAAGGCAGCTCCATCAATAGCTCGATGGGGGAGATTGAACTCACATTTAAGGTTTGTTAGCCTTGCAACAACCTTCAAAAGGGACATATCAGATCCCTTATATAAAGGTTTCTCGGCTGCTTTGACCAGCTAGATGAATTTTTTAACCTCTGGAGTGGGCTCCTCTTCCTCATTACCCATCCCTAGTTCAATCACATTAGTTGGAGCATATGCATCCAACACCATATCCCTCATGGGGTTTGCTTCAACTTCCAAATCTATTGAGCTACTAGGATGTGATATCTTGTCAAATGTTTCTCCATGGCAAACCCACTTATAATAATTGGTCCTAAACCCTTGCTTATATAAATGGAGCTTCACTATGTCCACCCCAAGTAAGGCCCATTTCGACACTTAATACACAGGCACTTTATCTTGTTCATGTTCCGAAACAACTCTTGCATAGTAACAAACTCAATGAATTCATCTACTCCTTCGATGAAGATCTACTAAGGTACCCATCTGAATTAAGCCTTTGGTACATCCACACTCAACTTTGTTCCATCTGTTTGTTACTTACCAAATAATAGTTGTTTAAGTATACGTATTTTCTCAACAGTAATTACATGTAATGAGTAATCATTAACATATTTATATATCATTCATGATTCACATGCCCTAATAAACATGATATGACCTAAGCTCCTTCTAAAGGGTAAGTGGTCCTAAACCCATTCAAGAATCTAAAGTATATGATTGTGGAGGTTACACTCTTCCATATTTGTGGAAAAAATTCGACAGTATTTCCCTATAGTTCTCCAAGCACGAATTTTCCAAATGAAGCCAGTTTGTTTAGCCTCACCAAAAAAAATCGTACCCAGAGAACAATAAATGAGGAAACACCACCGAACCTTTCAAGCGTATATGCAAGAACTATTGTAAACATACAACCATACACTTAATGATTCCCAAACTATCCAACATGGACAATTCAAAATCTTATTCATATCAACTTCTCATATTAGCAAGTTACTCAAAGAAAGATAATGGGTAACTTGCCACTATAAGTTTGATATGTATAACATTTTGAACGGGTTCTAAGTTATAAATGAAATAATGATACATAAATGCTAATCAACCTATACATAACTATATTTTATATCTTTTTATATAGCTTTATTGAAAAAGGCCACCATTTCCAAAAAGCTATGATACTAAACATATAAAACATTATTCTACAGTGAAGCAGAAATCAATACAAAGTATAGGCTGAATAATTCACATAATCAACAGACAAGAGGGAAGCTAAATTAAACACGAACTCAATCAACTTGAACTGATTACTAAAACATAACTAAGACAATTACTGTACAACAGAAAATCAAGGCTGTGATGTTTGGGGCTTTGGACAAACCTATATCTACAATCAATCATAAATTGGCTCACACATAATTGAGGTTGTATAACTAGATTTTAATTTCATTGGCCAAGGGCTAATGAACCAGATAGTAATACAGCTCATCATAAGAGAGGCTATGGAGGACAAAATATTGTGAGGTTTAAATTCAAATGTCTTCCTCTATGTGAGATATTTGCCATCAACATGTGAGCTTCAAGCCTTGAGCACTCTCTCTCTCTCTCTCTCTCTCTCTCTCTCTCTCTCTCTCTCTCTATATATATATATATATATATATATATATATATATATATATATATATATATATATATATGTATGTATATTAATGAGCTAACAATACTTCAACTCTTTTGACATTTAAAGATATGAACCCAAAAAAAAAAAAAAGTTGAATTTAGTTTCTCTCCGTTCTTTGTCATCATGTGGCTTACCATATTATATCATCACATGCCATAAATTAGGTTACCCTAAATTTAGAAAATAGTCAGGATAACTGAGCTAGGGCTCTTGGTCCACATTAGCTTAATATGAGTCACATTTTAATTGTATATGTTGCGCTACAGACACCCATTCTAAGTGTATCTAATTTAATCTAATCTAATGATATCATAGATAAAAGCCACTAGCATCATAAATATTTATTGCTTTGAAAATCCCGGAGTAACTAGTGCATTCTATCCTGAGTCCTGACATAGCTTATTTTCTTGATTCTTATTAACTTATTCATGTACACAAATATTGAGAACCTTACTCTTTGATGTTATGTCATCCTTTCAAGTAGATAGAAGAATTGTACTTCTGAGAGATTTACACCATAATGTAGGGGCATTAAGAATAAACTGGGGGATCTGTTTCGACCAACCAAAAACCCAGCAGGGTAGATGGAGATAGACTACCTACAAGGCTCAACCCACCTCCTTTCTTATGTAAAACTTTTTGTTTGATATATCGTACATCCAAAATATCCTTGAATGTGATCAGTTTCTAAGTTATTTCAAGTACATTACACATTGTAACGCCCAATAACACCAAACTTCAAATACAAAACAAAACCCTAAATTGGCTCAAAACCCATAAATTGAACAACCTAGGAAGCCAACATCCACACCCATTATCCTTAATTCCCGTAATTACGCACACGTAATTTAGGGTTGATTCAGCAAAAGATGAATGAAAACACGACAGAACAGCAGAAACCTCAATTGCCAACTCAGGTTTCAGATGCTTACCTTGCTGATTTTGCCAAAGAGAGACGAGGAAAGGAGGAAAGAGGCCTAGTGGTTTTATTGATGACCTTAGACTCCACAACTGCTACAAATCAACCAGAATACATAGAAGGGTCTCTATTAGACACACAAATTAGAGAGAGAAAGAGAGAACCAGGCAGAGAAGCACCATAATTTCATACACTTACCTCCTTAATGTTCCACCCAAGCCCTGCAAATCTCGACCAACAATGGCAGTAGGTTTTCTCCAGTGAGAGAGAGGAGGGAAGGAAACCAGGCCCATCGCGAAATGAAATGCACCGCGGGAGTGATTTTGTCATCAGCTTGTGACGAATCTGCTACGATTGTATAAAATCATCTCTATTAGCAATGAAACGTTGTGTTCGTCTCACAGTTTCATCTTTGATGGAGACGAATTTAGACATTCATCTCTGGTTTCGTCTCTGATAGAGACGCCAAATTCATTCGTAGCTAGACAAGAATTATTCATCGCAGAATTTATTTTGAGATGAAAAATGTTTTTCATTGCTGATATTTCATCGCAGACTGGCCGCTTTTTTGTAGTGTAGTTTAATGAGGTTCATCTGCTGATATATTTCTTCTTCCAATAAAATATTATTAGTTACTTCATTATCATAAGATAAAGCATCATATTTATCACTAATTGCACCCATGATATTGTTCAATTAGTCTTGATTATGTTCTTTCTCGAACATATTCTATAGTTATTCAAGAGTATACTGTTCATACTCCATCTTCTTCTTCTTTTTCTGTTTTTTCAGCCGACTTTTCACCTGATTTTTCTCCTACTTCTTTTTAGATTTTTATATTGTGCAAAGGAAAAGAATTTTTGATTTTTGGGTTTTGAAAATGATATTTATGCTGAAATAGAACACTAATACTGGAAGTGGATTTTTCACTTTGCCTTACTTCATGAACAAAAGAAAGGTGAGTTACCGATAATTGCTTCTTAAACTCCTTGATTTCAGTCTTAATTTTAGTTAGTTTTGCTTTTAATTCTAAAACTGTATTAATGATATAGTTTAACTGAGGTGCTATTGGAGAAACGTCTTCCGATAAGTGAACAATATGTGAATAATTTAGTCCAGGGCAAGCAGGTGATGATTCTAGCATTAATCACAGTTAATTAATCATTAATTAGCTTAATTAATCATTAATTAGCTTAATTATCTTAATTGTTTTTTGTCACGTGGCTCTGATATCAGTTGAAAGAGGGCGTCGAGTAGTACTTATGAGCAAAAAATGCTATACATAAATTTTTATTTTTCAAAAGTAAGTTTTTTATGAATTTGGGTTAGATGTGCAAATTTAAGAAACTTAGTGTCCTTGGTGCAATTTTAAACAAAATAAGTTGGGTCGACTTTGGTCCAAAAAAATGTTTACCCAAAAGTTGGATGGACTAATAATTATTTATCAGAAAATATGGGTCTAGGAAATTATTTACCCTAACCTCGATGGTCCAAAAGATAATTTTTTCTTAGTTCGACATGCCCAAAGAACCTCCTTTAGTTTCTCATGCTATTCTCTCTTGGATTTCGACACCACTTTCTTCTGCATAGTGCACAACATTTTGTTGAAAGCTTCTACTAAGGCATTTCCAAGTGTATTGTACATTGGCGATTTATGTTGGGCAAACTTGAATTTCTCATAAAGTTTACTCATCAATTTGCCGATGAGTGGTTTGGCATTATCTGTGATAACACATCAAGGCACGCTATATCAATAGATGATGTGGATCCGAATGAAGCCAACAGCATTCTCATTTTTAACTTTCTTTAATGCAATAGCCTCTGCCCATTTACACAAATAGTCGGTGGCAGCCAACATATATAAGTAACCAACAGAAGATTTAGGAATAAGGGGTCGTACAATATCAAGTCCCTATGCCTCAAAAGGCCAAGATGCTATGAATTGATGGAGTGGTTTTGGAGGCTGGTGAATGATGTTAGCACGGGATTGACATGCATTACACCATTTTGCATATCGATGCAATCACATACCATGGTGAGTCAATAATAATCCATTCTTTTGACGTAATCATGTAATTTAGTTCCCAGCTGATGTGCACTACACGTCGGTATGGGCTTTTTCCATGACATGTTTTTCTTCCTCTTCATCTAAACATCATAGCCAGAGACTAAGGAAATAGCGCAGGTACAATGTTTCTTTGTGATAGAGAAAGCATGAGATTGTCTATTGGATTTCTATTTATGCTTCAAGTGACTTAGCAGTTTCCTATGTTTTAAGTAGTTAACAAGTGGATAGCACCAATCTTCTTTATGTATCTCACAAATAGAGACTGCTTTAACTTCTTACTCATGGTTGTCTTCAGGCGATGTAATAACCCATTTACTACGAATCGGAATAGTCCCTTTCTCTCTTACCCCAATGCCAAAGTGGCTATAAGGTCTGCAAGCCCATCAGCCATCTTCTTGGCACTTCTAGGAATATGTTCTAACTTAATAGTTTTTAGTCTATCCAATGGTTGTAAGGCACGCTCGTGATATAGGAGAAGATCATCTTTTTTCACTCCAAATTCTTCTAAAAGTTGATTGATGACCAATTGTGAGTCACCATAGATATCAAGATCTTTCATCCCTATCTCAATTTCCATTTAAAGGTCTAGTATGAGTGCTTGATATTCAACTAGATCCGTTAGAGCATAGTTGGGTTAGAATAAATGAATATGGAAGAATGTACTTTTCAAGGGAGATAAGTACAACTGCTACTCTTGCACCATCATAACACACAAGACCATTAAAGTACAATTCTCAAGGTAGAAGGATGTTAACAAAGAACACCTGTTCTCCAGGAAGGTCATCATTCAGTTCCCAATCATTTGGGGCTAGATGGTCCGTTAAGAAATTTGCCAATGCTTGGCCTTTAACTACCCTTTGTGACACATAAATAAGGTGGTATTATTCCAAAATAACTGCCCACTTTACAAGTTTTCTATTTAGAACTAGCCTTAGTAAGATGTACTTAATAGGGTCGACTTTGGAGATAACATGCACAGTGCAAGCCAGCATATAATGCCTTAACTTTTAACATGAGAGCTAAGCAACATCTTTTTAATTGGTGGATAGTTACGTTCAGCCTCAACCAATGTCTGACTCAGCTAGAAAAGTGCCCTCTTCTTACCTTTAGGATATTCCTGGGCACATAATGTTCCAAGTGAACATTCCTGTGCTATGATGTAAAGTAGGAGAGGTTTGCTAGAAATAGGTACCCCTAACACCAGAGGACTTGACAAGTATTTTTTGATGCAATCGAAAGTCTTTTGATATAAGTCATCCCATTCCAAAGGTGCCCCTTTTTTATGAGGTGTTTAAAAGGTTGATAGTGGCCAATGAGGTTTGATATGAACCTTTTGATATACGCCAAGCATCCTTGCAAACTATGAAGTTCTTTGAGGTTCTTTGGTGAGGGCATGCCTTGAATTACTTTTATCTTAGCTAGGTCAATTTTAATACCTCTATGTTAGGCTACAAAGCCTAGAATTTCCCAGATGCCACACCAAATGCACACCTTAGTAGATTCATAAGTAGTTGACCTTTTTTTGGAATTAACCACTAGATCATCCATATAGTACTCCATGGTTTTGTGTAACATGTCTTCAAAAATAGTTTACATTACCCTTTGATAAGTCGCTCCCATATTTGTCAATCCAAAAGGCATAATCTTATAGCAAAAGATCCCTTTTAGTGTACGAAATGTTGTGATGTCTTGATCTGCTGATGTCATTGAATTTGATTATATAGTGCAATTCGTGAAAGATAGGGCTTCGTGACCAGTGGTAGCATCAATTATGAGTTCAGTGACCGGAAGTGGAAAGTAATCTTTTGGGCATGCGCCATTAAGTTCTTGAAAGTCCACACAAATGCGAAGTTGACCATTCTTCTTCCTTACTGGGATGATGTTTGAAATCCAGGTTTGGTATTTCACCTCACGTATGAACCCAACATAAATGAGTTTGTTTACTTTTTTTTTTGACATACGGTATTAACTCGGGGCGAAAACGTAGTTGAGGATGGGTTTTAGATGAAACACCCTTTCTGACTTGTAATTGGAAAACTGTAACCTTGGTATATAATCCAGTTATTTCCTTGTAACTCTATACAAACACATCCCTATATTCAGAGAGGAGCTTGAAATACTCTTTATCCTCCTTGGGTGTGAGCATGGTGCTCACATAGATAGAGCGAGCTAGTTCTACAGATCCAAGGTTCAACTCTTTTAGCTTATTAACCGTGGCTTGCCCCCATTTTCTATAGTTTTAGTGCTTTAGCGAGTTCTATTTTAGAATCCAACTCATTGGCCTCTTATACTGTGACATGGTTAGAAAGCTTGTTCCTCCCCTTTGGTTCTTTCTTTTGAGCTAGCATTAACCCTAAAACTTTGGAATTCATTTATTTTGCCAAGGCGAATGAACACCAAATCCCTCTCTTGTGAAGATCGTGAGTTTGATGGCCTTTCACCTATCTTAACTCTGACAAAGGCTAAGGGTTTGTACTGTTTACACTACTAAAAGTCATGCTTTTTCTGGTGGAATATTCCGACGGACCGCCGACCCGTCGGAGATGTCGACGGAGATTTCGACGTCAATGCCGTCGGACAATTCAAAAGGAGCGTCCGACGGATTTTCCGGCGACCTAGGCCGTCGGGAACGCTTTTTTGAAAAATGCCCGGCCTTTTTCCATTTTCTTTAAAAATTTTATTTTTTTTAAATAGGGCCGACGGACGAGGCTGCCAGAATAACCGTCGGACATTTATATCCGACGGATGTTCCGCCGGCACGTCCGTCGGAACCTCTTTAAAAGAGGCCCGCCTCGGCTCTAGTCCTCATCCACTCTCTCCCCTTAATTCGAGCCCCGAAATCGCCCCCCGCGCACGCCCCTCCCCCCCGGTCGCCGTCGGTCGAGTGCCGCCTGTCCCCGTGCTTCTGCCGGTGACCAGCCCCTGCTGCCACCTCCTCACCTCCTGGGCATGGCTCCTTAGCATCCACCGCCAAGTCAGCTGCCCAGCTCCGGTCCCTCCTACCGCTGTTGCTACCGCCTCTTCGCCGCCATGGCCGCCGCCTCTTCACCGCCGACCGACCTCAACATTCCCTCCATTTGTGGCCCATAAATTTTGATATTTT
The DNA here is from genome assembly GCA_029747015.1 of Carnegiea gigantea. NCBI lineage: Eukaryota > Viridiplantae > Streptophyta > Magnoliopsida > Caryophyllales > Cactaceae > Carnegiea > Carnegiea gigantea. The sequence continues at coordinate 558,806 of JAKOGI010000084.1, read as the reverse complement.
AAAGTAAGTATTTAAACCTAAATATTTTGTAGATTTGTGAAATTGAAGAGATAATTTTGATAATTTTGTGGTAATTAGTGATTGGTAGATTTATATTGAGTGATTTTTGGAAATTATCTTAAAAAAATATATATAAATTGATTGTTAAATTAAAGTGGATTGATTATGTGATATGTGTTAATTTGTTGATAATAGTTTGTGTATGTTGAAATTTTGTGCAAATTAATATGTAATTGTTAGGTAAGTGCTATTATTAGTAATTTGTTGGTGTTGTAAATTATAATAAATTGAAGAATGTGTTTGTACAGACATTGAACATAATTAGTTGTGAAATTTATTATTGAGGATTGATAGACAACAATTAATAAGCAACTATAAGGCTATATTATTCCGTTAAATGTGAAAAACTTGTGCATATATGTTGTTATATACGATTTGAGGGAATGGTGTTATTTTAATTTGTGTGTTAATAAGAATGATTTTTGTGGATTATTAACATGAAGGAAATGGGTCGTACGAGAAAACGTATTGCGAAAGGGAAAAAAATTCGTTATTATTGCTGTGAGTGTCATTATTGTCGGTGTGCATGTCACACTTTGGGCTCCCACTTCAGACATTCAAACAGGTTTGTATCCTGACTTAATTGCTATAATATGTGCATTTGTTGGTATCATGTTAATCATAGCATATGACGAAATAGTTTAATGATAAGTCCATCATGTATTCAGTTATATACGAATTAAAATGTGATAAATACATCGATGATTAAAGTAACCAATGTACTGCTTACTTTGTCAATGATGAACAGTGGATAACATGTGTGGACCACCCCATCGGAGGTAGATGTATGAAAGATTTGTATCAGGGAGAAAATCTTATGGGCAGGAGTTCTTAGAAGGAGTAGAAATGTTTAATCAATTTGCAAGGTGTCAAACAGAGTTCATTAATAATGGGCATTATAGATGTCCTTGTGCCAAGTGTTGAAACAGAGCTTATAGGGAACCTGATGATGTTAAATTATACTTGTATCAAAACGGCTTTGTTAAGGGGTATTGGTATTGGATATCTCATGGGGAGATAGAACCAACTGAATATGTAAATGTTAGCAGTAGTAACCAACACCTTTCATCCATTACATGCATTGAACGAATAGCATTTTATGAATTGAAACATGATGCTAATCAGTGAATAATGAATTGTACAGACTATTCAAACAACAAAAATTACAAGGAAACCCAAATTTCACAGATGTGGAGTTAGATGCACTGATAGAGTCAGAGTTTATTTGGTGGTTTAAGAAAGCAGTAAGATTTTATAATTTTGCCATCCGAGTTGGAAATTACTGTACTAATTCCTCAGAACTTATTTGTAGCAAATGGTCCCGATCTTATGAGTTGAAACATAAATACTTGTAGGTTGACATTGTTCAAATGTTCAATGACGAACATCAGCTACACCTGTACCATTTGGCTCAACTGCCTTTGAGGAAGGTCACATGCTGGTCTGCATTTAGGGTGAATGGATTCTTATTTCATGCACAGAAAAGGTGTGAAGGAAAAAAGAGTTACAATTGTGGGGTTTGTGTGAAAGGGAGCGGGGAAGGTGGATTCGAGGATGATTATTATGGAATCCTTCAAGAAGTTATTCGTGTTGAATATCTAGGAGAACCACTTAAACAATGTACATTATTTAGGTGTGATTGGTTTGATAACACCCCTCGAGGAACACGTAGCCCCAACCTATGTCCCTTTGTTGAGGTTAATGCAACAAGAAGATACAGAAAATATGATCCATTGATATTTGCTACTTCCGCAATCCAGGTGGTGTACATGAGGTACCCAAATGGAATAAGAGAAAAAGCTAACTGGTGGGTTGTCGTACAAAACAAACCTAGACATAAAGTGAATGATGAATTCATTTTACCAGTTGCATTTCAAGAGGAACAAGTGTCCCACATGACACCAGTAACTGACACGCTCCCTGCAACTTTGTTGAATGAAGAGGAAGAAATTAAGGAGGTAAATGAAGACGTTCCAGCTGAGAGAAGTGAAGAGGAGGAGTGGGATGACAATGACGATGATACTGAAGACTCTGAATGGAAGTGATAATGATAAATGAGTAGATTGTGACCTAAAACCAAATTGTATTCTATGTTAATTTAGACACTTATGACATTGTATGCTTGACAACAGTTGTTAGTCACATGGCATTGTTCAACATGGAATTATGATTACAAACGACATTTGCTGTTAATTTAACTACAATTAATTATTTGTCACTTATACTATTTGATCACTATGCTCTGTATATTTGTCTCAAAGATGTCAGGTACACATCGTGGCCGTGGGGCCGGACGTGGGCGTTCTCGGGAGCAGACGACAGGACCCCACCAGTCAGCAAGAAGAGCAATATCAGGGACATCAAACCCTTGAGGTTCCCCATAACCTTATCCCAGACCCTCATACTATTCCATCCATACACTTCACCCAGCACATGACACCCAACATCCCCCATGTACACATGTCTGGCAGCTACATGATCCTGAACCCACTGTTATTCAACACCAATTTGTGGAAAGCAGTCGGGAACAAAGTGAACATGCTTCTAGCCATGGCAGTACCACAAACAAGCAACTCATCACACCTGACGTCAAAGAGTAAGTAATTATGTCCTCATGACTACAGGGATGATGATGATGATGATGATTATGATAATGATGATGATGATGGCAGCGACAACCTTGGGTATGATGATCGCCCTCATGACTACAGGGATTATTTCAACTAGAATGTCGTCCCTCAATCCTCCCCTTCCTCTCGATACTCATTTGAACAGTTACGTTTTCTTACATTTGTTGCATTGCTTTTGTTTCTTATTACTGTACTTCCTACTCGATTAGTTCTAAATACATTATTAGAATGTCCATTTGGTGTGGTTGTTTATTTATACTTATTGAATGAAAGTAACCACGTGAGGTGATTACGTTTGTTGCGATTTGTGTACCACGTGTGGTGGTTATGTTGGTTGCGATTTGTGTACCACGTGTGGTGGTTTTGGTTCGGTCAACATATGGTTGTCCTGAGTTTGTATATGCAGGTTATAAATTTGTATTTGGGAAACTACATTATCCAAAAAAAAATTTTAAATTTTTTTCAAATTTCCGACGGAATTGTGCATATCCGTCGGTAATTTCCGATGGAAAATGGCCATTCTGTCGAAATTCTCCAACGGACATGCACCAACTCGTCGGAAAATTCGGCAATTTGACGCCACGGAAATCCGGGACTGCCGGCAGAAGGGTCCGTCGGACCCCTCAAACTCCTTCGGCGAGCCGTCGCCCAGCCGTCAGGAATATGGCCGGCGGAAAAAGCTTTCCGTCAGGAAGTGTCCGACGGACTAGGGTATTCCGTCGGAAATGCGGGTCTATAGACCCTATTCCTACGGAACATGTCCGTCGGACTTTCCGCCGGAAAATGTCTTTTCCGATGGGAAAAGGGCTCCGCCGAAAAATGGCAGTTTTTTAGCAGTGTTATCTCTTTTTAACCTATGGAGGACAGAGAATTTTGAGGTTTTATCCTTTTCCATCATGCTAAACATGCCTAGTTACAAATTTCTCTACTAATGAAAAGTAGGAGTAGAAGAATAGAATGAAGACTTAATGGTAATAGTTGCTACTTTTGGTCTCCATTCGTAGTGACTCCAACCCCATTTACTCTGTACTTTACATGGTAAGTGGCTATTTTATCTCCACAAAAATCTTCTAAATAATTTACATTTGACTAAGTCAAGCAAGTTATTGTCAATATCAGCATTCTGGCAGGGAAAAAAAAGGAATCTACATGGGCGTGCTTGATTATCCATGCGCTGGGCTGCTACTACTGCTAGATGACAGGCCTAAATGGTGGGGAAGGAAAGTGCAGGCTTACTGAGAAGCACATGTTGGGGCACTGATTCTTTAAATGAATAGGCCCATTTTAGGTTGGAATAGAGCAAAAGAGGGCTTTATGAGGTGTAGGCCAAACAGATTGCAAACAAGCCCAATCGGCTTAGGGAGCACACTAGGCTCCAAGCTATACTAGTCAAGAAACTGAGCCGTTGCTACTGCTGAAGGAAAAAAATAGTGACTTACCTATAGAGAGAATGAGTTAGAAAGATAGTGACAGGTTGAGCAGGCTTGGTTGCTACATGGGGCCATACGCTGAACGAAAGAATAGGCTTAATCAGGTTGAATAGAGAAGGAAGTGAGTAGGCTGGGATGGGATCATCCGTTGGCTGGGCTTATGACTAGGCACTCAAGCTAGGCTTCAATTAGGAAGAAATGAACAGGCCCAAATGCTTGGATTAATGATGCCAAGAATTAAAACAATCTGAAGTGTATGGTTTCGAGAATTCATGTCCAAATTTTGAGTCACACAATCTACATTTAATCAAGGTTTCGCTTGAATTTGTGCCTCACTGCTCAGTCCTCACCTTCAAAGATGCAAAATATGCATTATTTTACTTGAAATGTATCTCAAAGGCTTTGAGAATAGGTAAACTGGGAGTAAAATATACATGAAAGTATGAGTTGTTAACTCTCCACACCATAACATTGCTAGTCCTTGAGTATAGAACGCATATATTCATTCTAACCAACAAGTAAAAGAAGACTAGGGGAGAAAATCAAAGAATCTAACTATAGATATCCACTCCAAATGACATAGATCAACTCATTACTAACCCACGACCATATTATCAAACATGCCAAGCTTTAACCAAGTTCAAAGGCTAATATTAAAGCAAATTAAGCACTCGATGTCAAGTATGTCGTGAATTGTAAGCATAAGACTTCAGCCAACAATAAAAATCAGAAGAGTACCTTTAAAATTAAGACCTAATGCCAAACCAGTTCATTATTCCCTTGTTAACTTTCTTACTCTTTTTTTCCCTTCAAACCTCAGCGTTTCTTCTTTTGGGTGTATAAAGATAAGGAAAAAGATGACAACCAGAGAATGGTTAGTGCATACTTGGGCAATTAAAGGCATAAATGAAGATAGATACAAAAGTGATAGCCCTATTAAATTAACTAGAAACCCCTTGATAGCACAACGGATAAGTTCACTATTCACCTACTATACTAGTTAATTCACTAGAGAATTCCCAAAAAACTATACACTTGGTGTGGATTTTGGAAGTTTTGAAAGCCATACTTACAAGTGCACAAATTAAATAATTATAGCAAAGCAGGTATTTTAGGATCGTGTCCTACAAAGGACGAAAGTAATTTTTAATTTACTTTTCTCAACTCATTAATAGAAAAAGTTCAGATGAAGAGATTAACAATAATAATAATAACAACAACAACAACAGTAATAAAAGAGTAAGAGAAACAAACATTAATCAATAAGCCAAGGGATATCAACTTGGAGAGACTCTAGGACTTCAACTTCACTAGGAACTTTTAATGTCAAGTTAATAAATTTAATTAGGGTATAATTATCTCTTCAAAACTATCAAGTAAGAAGCTCAAGGCCAATAGGTTTGAAAAAAGAATTATAGCCATTAATAAATAAACTCAACCAGGTGTTAGCATGAATTATTCGATCAGCTTAGACATAGCAGTACTCATCCAATTCCTAGTCTTGTTTAATCAATTAACAACCACAATTTTAGGCATAATTGCATAATGATTATGTTAGCGAACAAGGTTCAATAGCAATGAATGAGATAGCAAATTAATCAATTTCAAAACATGTATAAACAATTGAAATAATTTGAACGATAAACAACAGGTGATTAAATAAACTCAAAAATTCCAATAATAAGGACGAAATATTAACCCCAAAAAAATTATAAAAGCAATAAATTAGTCAAGGATCCATCTCAATCCCTAATGAACAACTTAGCCAATCACAGGTAGAGAAAATACCATTAAAATTAGACATCCATATTTCAATTGATGGTGTATTTCAATCCCTGTAACAAAACTTTGATGTTTTTGTTACACAAGATTAGCACAACAAAAGACCAAACTCTCTAACTAGATTTACAAATGAGATAAAAGAGAAGAGAAAAATAGTCGAAAAAACTTATTTTCTTCTAATTCTCTTAACACAAATGCTTTCGCCTAGTTATAAACTCTCTCTACTCATGAAAAATCGGAGTAGATGAATGAAATGAAGACTTGGATGCCTAACGCTGCCACATTTGGTTCCTATTTATAATGACCCCAACCCTCCTTGCAATCCATTTTTCATGGCAAGTGGCTATTTTATCTCCACAAAATTTGCCCAATAAATTGCATTTGACCAAATTAGGCGAGTTGCTTTAAATATTAGCATTATGACCAGAAAAAAAATGGAATTTGCCTGAGCCTGCTTGGTTACCCATGTACTAGGCTGTTGCCAGCGCTGGAGCATAGCCCAAACAGTCGTGAAATAAAGAGAAGGCTCGTTGAAAAGCACATGTTAGGCCACTAATTTTTTAAAATTAAAATGGCCATTTCAGGATAGGAGAGAGGGGAGGAGGGTGATATGCGCAGTAGGCCGACTGCTGGCAAAAAGGCCAAACCGAGATGGAGAGCACACTAGGCTCTGAGTAATATCAGTGAAGATAGTGGGCTGCTGCTATTGATAAAAGGAAAACATGCCTATAAGTGACTTCATTGGAGAGAGTAAAGAAGGGAGTGGTGGGCTAAGGAGGTTTGGTTGCTGCATTGGGCTGTGGGGTGGAAGAAAGAACTAGTCTAATAAGCTCTTGCAGAGAAGGACGAGAGCACGTTAGGTTAGGATCATGCATTAGTTGTGTTTGTGTCTGGGCGCATAGGCTGGGCTTTGATTAGGTAGTAATGAATCAGCCCGGGTTTTGACATTGTTGAGTCAAAGAATTAGAACAATCCAACGTGACCGGTGGTAAGAATTCATTTGCAAAATTCCGAGTCATCCCATCTACACTTTCTGAAGTTTATGCTTAAATTTGTGTCTCGCTCCTCACCTTCAAAGATGCCGAATTTGCATTATTTTTACATGAAATATATATCAATGACTTTAAAAATAGGTAAAATGATAGTAAAAATACACATAAAAATATAAGTTATCAACTCCCATACGCCATAACTTTGTTAGCTCTATACATTATTCAATCAACCCACCAAGTAGAACAAGATTAGAAAAGCAAATCAAAGAATATAGTTGTGTACATCCACTCTAAATCACATAGATCAACTCACTAACAACCCACAAACCTATTATCGAACATTCCAATTTTTAATCAAGTTAAAAGGCTAATATTAAATCAAAGTAAGTGCTTGATGTCAAGCATGCAATGAATTATAAGCATAAGACTTCACCCCACACATCGAAGATCACAAGAGTATCTATAAAATTAAGCCACGAATGCTAAACCAATTTATTAGTCCTTTGTTCATGTTCTTTCTCTTTTTTCTTTCAAACCTCACTTGATTGCACATGTTTTTTCTCTTGTGTGTATAAAATATGGAGATGACATCCAAAGAAACATATAGTCCATACTTAAGCAATTAAGATATGAATGAATATAGAACCTAAACATTGACATTGAAATCCGAATTTAATTTAATTCAATTTATTTCATTGTTACATCTTGCAATTAGAAATGTAAATGGGGAACTCAACACCAGTTACATACTCATTATGACATTGAAATGGAGTTCATTTCAAACTCAAATTAGCTATAGGTTAATAAGATCACAATAAAAATTTTGGCGATTAACTAGTTAAAAATTAAAGCATTCTCAAATTTGCATAGGTCACATAAATAATATCAATATGAAAAGCATTGAACACTCGTAATCAACTATCCAATCTCTTCCCAAACTCAAGTCCGCCAAAAATTTTCAATGTTTTCTCAAATTTTCGTATTCGCCTTCCCCTACATAAACCTTGCATTGTCCTCAATGTAAAAAAACAATGATAAAGAGAAAGATGAAGAAAAAAATAACACAACCTAGTAGCATGAGGAAAGCACTTTTTGTCACACCTAAGGAGCTACTTCCAAATGAACCTTCAAAACCATCACTAGCCACAAAAGCCCAGACAAAGTGAAGTATAACATCTATGATGCTCACGGACCTTGAACAAAATGAAAAGAAAATCAAATCAAATTAAATAAAGGACTCAAACTCACCTAAAATAATTGGGTTGCCTCTCAATATATGCTAAGTTTATTATCTTCAGCCAGACAAGGCCCCATCCACTAATCATAATAAACTAGGTTAACTAGATTAAGGACTCAATCATTAGTCACAATAGGTTTCAAACATTCTCCAATAATAGTAAGAACTTAACTATCCTAGGGGTCCAAAATTTTGACTGCACCAGAAGGAAACACTTGTTCTACAATAAAAGGATCATCCTATATGGATTTCAACTCATCGGGCAATGACATAAGCTTAAAACTAAATAGCTAAACTTTCTGATTAGGTACAAAAGATATTTGAGAAATCATTTCATTATGAAAAACTTTAGTCTTTGCTTTATAAATCTTAGCATTTCATAGGCTTCATTACATTATTCATCCAATTTTATTTTTTTAAATTGAAGCCTACGGTTAGAACCTACTTGTTCCATATCAAAATTAAAAGCTATAATAACCCAAAAAAGTGTAGTGTTCTAACTCGAGTAGCAAGTGATAGGGCTTATCAAAAAGGAGAAAAAAAATCAAACATCCCTATACGAGTCTTATAATCAATACAATTGACCCATGGAGCATTATTTAATCTCAAAGATCATTCCTTTATATCGGGTTGAACTATTTTCTCAAGTATGGACTTGATCTCATGATTAGATACCTTAACTTGACCACTAGTCTAGCTATTTTCTGAGTCGCAAAACATTATTAAGCAAAGCCTCAAAGGATCGGTGAGAAAAATGACTACCCTGTGACAAATAAGAGCTCTACGAGTCTAATATCGATGAAAAAATATACTATTTCACAAATTTAACCACAACCTTATGGTCTTTGGTCTTAGTATCTACTACCTCACCCACTTTGACACACAATCAGCAATAATGACTATGCAAACAAAGCCAAAAGATGGGGGGAAGGGACCTATGAAATCAATGTCCCAAATGTCTCACGCAATCATAATAGGGAAACTAGGCATCGTATCACAAAGAGAGAAGGAGCTCATATGTTGATAGCACTCATAAGCAAGACTAAATAAAGGTCCTGTATCAACTTTAACCATTGTCCTTCGACCTCCAAAGTGACCACCACATGGATAAGAGTGATAAAAGGTTAGAATGCTATACATTCTAGTCTAAGAGATATACCTACGCACCACTTGGCTAGGGTAATGCTTAAAAGATAGGGATCATTTCAATAGTAATATGTTACTTATGAGAAGAACCTATCTTTATATGGATTGGAGCAATCGAGATGAATCTTTCTAATGGCAAGATAATTCACAACATGAACAAACCAATGGGGAGGGGTATGTAATATAACAAACAGTCATTTTATTGTAACTAGAATACCCATCTAAAAATAGTGAGAACTTTACCTGACTAATTTTTAGAAAATTTGATCAGTGAAATGGCGGAGAAAATGATCATTTCTAGTGACAGAATTCATATTTCTATAATAAATGCACACCTCCATCCTATGCTTTGTCTAGTATGAACTAATTCACCATTATTATTTTTTACTATAGTTAATGCCAGATTTCTTGTGGGCCGCTTGGACTAGACTAATCCACTAACCACCGGAAATGGGATAGATAAAATGTATGCCTTTAAAAGTTTTACTACCTCTTTCTAGACAGTTTCTTTTTATATGTGGGTTCACTATGTTTCGTTTGCATAACCGATTTAGCATCATCTTCTGAATGAATCATGTGCCTGTAAATGAGGGGCTAATCCCTTTCAAATCAGCAACTGACCACCCAATAGCATGCTTATGTTCAGACAAACATGAATCAACTCTTTTTCTTGACCATATAATAAGAATGAACAGACAATGATAGATAGGGTCTCTGTGGGGCCTAAAAGCATGTACTTGAGTGAATCAGGAACAGGTTTTAACTCAAGTTTAGGTATGGAGACAATAGAAGGTGGTGTAAGAGAGCTAGCTAAAGGCGGGAGAGGTTCGTAAGTGGACACTTAAGAGGAAGACTCAAGATGAGGTATGAAGTCAAGAGTAGATTCCAATTCACCTATTGTACTTCGCAAGTCAAATAACCTCAAATGTCCATAGGAAAGATAGGTTCCTAAGGCATCTCTATTTAGAATAGTAGGTAAAGCCTCTTTAAGCATTTCATGACTCGCATCAACAAAGAAGCATTCATAGTCATCTTCAAGCAAAGGTCGAGAAGAATCCTCAAAAATTTTAAGCCTAACCCTTATATTCGTGGCCAAGACATCCATCATTCTAGCCTACAACTAATGATGGCATTACGTGTGGCTAGGAAGGGACATCCTAAAATAATAGGGAGTTGCTTGGAGGTATGACTAGTGTCTATGTCCATCACAATAAAGTCAACAGGAAAGAGATCATTATCAATTTCAAACAAGACATCATCTATCCTATCCCTAGGAGTCCCTACTAACCTATTAGCAAGCTAAAGGGCACATTTGGAAGGTTTCCAATCACCTAATCCCAACTCTAAGTAAACAAAATACGATATCAAATTAAGACTAAAATCCAAATCCAAGAGTGCTCTTTCAATTTTATGATTACCAGTAAAGCATCAAATAATAGGAACACCAGGATCTATCAACTTAGGTGGAGTGTCAAATTTCAAAATAGAGCTCACTTGTTTACTCAGAAAAAACTTTTCAGACTTGTCCTCTTTAGATTTTCTTTTAAAAGTACACACATCTTTAAGAAATTTCGTATAAGGAGGGATTTTTTTTATTACTTCCACAATAGGAAGATTAACTTTAACTTGCTTAAAAGTCCCTAGAATATCTCTTTTTGCTTGTCTTTCCTAGAAGGGAAGGGTAATCCAAAGCTTAAAGGCAAGCAACCCTTAGCTTATATAGGACAATTGGGTTAGACTCTTATTGTTCTTTAGTCCTTCCACTATATGATGCTTCTTGTCACTCACATTGTCTACTTCTTTGCCTTTCCCAAAGAACCATAACATCTTTTAATTATCCAAATTGTTGGCTTTTAGGATTCTCTATGAGGTAGCTTGGAAGTTTTTCCTTCCTTTCTATTACTTACATCTATAATGAGTGTCACAAGTTGGGTTTCTAACTTAGTTATAGATTATGAGCGGGAATCTACAATCTGCATTTTATACTAAATACCTTGGACCTTACTGTTCACATTTTGGACAGCAAGTGAGGTTGCTAAAGGCAGAGACAACCTTTTCTCATTTTGAGCTCCCAGATGGGACTGGTGGAGGTGATGCATATGTATACCTTTGGTTCTGAACATTAGGAGTTGTTGGTCTACTAGACCGGGATTGTAGATTTTCCACATTTTGAGGTCTCTAAGAATACTTAGAATAATTCTTCCAACCATGATTATAAGTATTAAAATGAGGATTATTAGTTGGAGAAAATCCCTAAGTAGCACGCACTTGTTTAGTCACAACATCAGATGGACCAACAGAAAGCCTGTCAAAAGAAACTTGCATGGGACTAGCATAAAATGAACACACTTCGTTCATAGAAGAGCAACTATTTTGTTCATGCACAGCAATTGATCAAATTTCTCAAATAAAGCATCAACATTACTAGAAATGCCAATCACATGTGAACCTCATAAATTCTCCCTTTACTTCTTAATTGTCTAAACAGGTCCGAATGTAAGGAAATGGCATACACCTACAATAATATCTCCCAGTGCAGGTCTCGATTTCGTGGAATGTGGGGAGATTCAGGTTTGTAGGTAGTGTTACCCCTAACCAAAATGACTACACGTAGAGAGATGTTTTCAATAGACCCACATAAAAAAAACTACCAAATGTTCAAATAATTCCTAAGCTTCTTCAGGGGTGTTACCCAAAAAAAAAAAAAAAAAACTAATACCACAAGATACATATACCATTTGCTTATGTTCATCTAAACCAGAGTACAAACTCTAGACACGTTGCCACTAAGGAAACTCATGGTGAGGGCAATTTTGCAACAACTCTTTAGATCTTTACCGACTTTTATGCAATTGTTCATTTTTATTTTGTATGAAAGTGGTTATAGCACATCTTAAAGTAAATTTACTAACAGAGGAAAATTTTATCAAGACTTCCTTTTGCATTTGATCCCCGGTGGTGATGATTGTCTTAGCAGGTAGCCAAGTCCTAGCTTTATCTTTCATAGTGAAAGGGTACATATCCAATCAAGGAGCATCCCTAAAGACATTAATTAATATGGTAGTGGAACACATATGCTAAAATGAATCAAAATTCTTAAAAGCGCTTTTAGACTGTGGACCACAAAAGCATGTGAGCATTTGGATTATGGAATTTTTAATCTCAAATGGCCCTGTAACAGTGGGCATACAGGTGGCGGGGGTGAAATACTTCTTAATTTGCTTGTGTGTGGTTTGTTCTTCAGGCATCTTTTTCTAAACTCACATTTCTCAACTTTTATCTTACTAAGGGTACATTTAATTTCAAGATTATATTCCTCAAGGTCTAAAGCTAGAAAGCTTCTACTATGCATATAAAAGCACACTCAAGAGAATAAAATGAAATCACCACCATAATAACTGCCAAAAGAAGTAAGAATAAAAAAGAAAAAAATGTGTAAATAAAAAAGTAAAACAAATGCCAAAGGAAAAAAATGAATGTACAAACAGAAATGAAAATAAAATAAAATAAAGAAGAATAGTAAATGAAATAAAAGGGAGGGAACTGACTGGTACCAAAGGGAATAACTAGAATAAACAAATTAAATAAAATAACTAAATTAAAATAAAAAGAAATAAAAACTAACTAAATTGTTAAATTAGGAGGAATGGGGAGCAAAAAAGTATAGATGAAAAATAAATAACAAACAATAATAACAAAAATAAAAGGACATGAGTTGAGAAGAAGAGGGGAAAGAAAAAATAAATCAAATAAAAATAACCAAACAAATGAAAATAATAAGAGGAAAAAAAAATTAAAAATCACTAATGGCTCTCCAACAATGGCACACAAACCCTTGGTGTGAATTTTAATAGTTTTGAAAACCCGATTTACTTGCAAGTGATTGAGGTCGTATCCAATAGAGAATTAAAGTAATTTTGAATTAGTTGGCATAATAAATTTAGATGAAGAGATTAATAACAACAATAGTAGTAGTAGTAATTACAGTAGTACTAGTAGTAGTAGTAATAATAATAACAATAACAATAATATTTAAATGAGAGTAAGACAAAAATAAATGTTAATCAATAAGTAAGCAGAGATTAATTTGGAGAGACTCTAAGACTTTGACTTCGCCAAGAACTTTTAATATTGAGTTACTAAGTTTAATTAGGGTCTAATTAGCACCTTCAAAGCTTTCAAGGTAAAACCTCAAGGCCAATAGGTTCGAAAAATGAATTATAGCCATTAGTAAATTAGTGGTTAGCATGAATTATTCAAGTTAGTCATAATTCATCTAATTCCTATTCTTCTCTAATCAATTAAAAACAAAATTTTAAACATAATTGCTTAATTATTAAATTAGCCAAGAAGGTACAATATAAATAAATGTGATACAAATTAGTCAGTTGTAAGATAACCAGTATGAATAATCGAAACAATTCATATTATAAATTAAAAGGAATTAAATAAACTCAAAATTATGCAATAATAAGAGACGATAACATTAAGCCCAAAACAAATTAGTACAAACAATAAAATAAGTTAAGGATCCCTCCTAATCTTAGATAGACAACATAGGCAATCATAGGTGGAGAAAATAACATTGAAATTAGACTAGTTGTATTTCAATTGATGGCATTCAATCCCTATAACCAAACTTTGATGCTTTTGTTACACAAGATTAGCACAATCAAAGATCAAACTCTCTATTTACACTCACAAATAATATGGAACAAATGGAAAAATAGACAAAAAAGCTTATTTCCTACTAATTCTCTCAACCTAAATGACTTCACCTAGTGACAAACTTTTTCTACCAATGAAAAATGGAAGGAGTGAAAGAATGTAATGAAGATTGGTATGCCTAGAGCGGCTACCTTTGGTCCCTATTTAAAGTGACTCCAACCCTGTACTCTCCACTTTTCATGGTAAGTGGCTATTTTATCTCCACAAAATCTACTAAATAATTTGCATTTCACCAAGTTAGGTGAGCTAGGTTCACTCTCAACATTTTGACCTAAAAAACAAAGGCATCTGCCCAAGCATGCTTGATTACATATGTACTAGGCCACTGCCACTGCTAGATAACAAGCCCTAATGGTGGAGAAAGAGAGACAGACTTGCTGGGACGTGTTGGGTTTTATGGCCCAAAATCTCGAGTATCGGCACGGGGAGCCCATGCTGCACAGACACGGGCGTGCCAAGACGAAGAGCCGAAGACGAGAGGGACAGAAAATTGGCACGGGGGCACCGTGCCATATGGCACGGCCGTGCCATGTGGCACTGGGTGACCGTGCCACGTGGCACGGTCGTGCCACGTGTCTTCTCGCCGCCTCTTTCGGATGGCGGCTAGGGTTTCTGTCTTCGAGGAGGATTCCTCCTGGCAGCTAGGGTTTTCAGGGAGAAACCCTACCTCACAGACCCTATATAAAGGGGGTCTAGGGCCTTGTTTCAAAATACTCCAATATAGAAAACACATTGAGAGAGTGAGGTTATTTGTGAGAGAATACAATTGAGAGTATTGTAATTCTGCTCTTAATCACTGAAGTGATTGTGGTGTACTACTCTGCTCATAGTGAAATTTGTCGGTGTGCTGTCGCCGTCCGTGGTTTTTCCCACATTGGGTTTCCACGTAAAATTCCCTGTGTCCTTTATTCTTGTTTCTTTCATTGTTGCGTTGTGTTCTTGGTTGAATTCTGTTGCATTGTCACATCCTATTATCCCCCTTATTTCCTAACAAGTGGTATCAGAGCGAGGTTGTAGGATGTCTTCAATCATGAAGGTGGACATACAGAAATTCGACGGGGAGATTAGCTTTAATCTCTGGAAGGTGCAGATGAGGGCGGTCCTCATCCAGCACGGGCTGTGGAAGGTCCTGCAGGGACCTCACGTCAAACCTACAGGCACAACGGATGAAAAGTGGGCTGAGGATCAGCAGAAAAGGCGTGGGAAGTTGACAGATGAGGAATGGGAGGAACTGGAGCTGAAGGCAGTTTCAGCCATACAACTATGTCTGGCACCTCACGTGCTCCGCGAGGTTCTTGATAAGGTAACTGCTGTTGACCTTTGGGCTAGGCTAGAAGAACTATATATGACAAAGAGTCTAGCCAATAAGATCAGGCTAAAAGAAAGGTTGTACACCTGTCGTATGGCTGAAGGTACGCCTGTCCAGAAACATCTGAATGATTTCAATTCAATTCTAGTTGATTTGGAAAGTCTGGATGTAAAAATTGATGATGAGGATAAAGCCATCTTGCTTGTTGTCTCACTACCCCCTTCATATAAACACTTTAAAGAAATCATGCTGTATAGTAACACGGATACTATATCGTTTGAAGATGTCAAGGCTAACCTTCTTTCAAAAGAAAAGTTTGACCATGACATTCATGCTGACCAGGGTGAAGGGCTGGCTATTAGGGGTAGGACAACTGAGAAGAAGGGAAACGGTAATAGGAAGAGCCGTTCTAAATCAAGAAATCCTCATGCTAATAAAACCTGCCACTTTTGCAAAAAATTGGGTCACATAAAGGCTAATTGTTGGAAGCTAAAGAACAAGAATGAGGAAACGGGTAAAACTGCTACTGCTGACTGTGTGGTAGAGTCTGAGTCAGATGGGGATGTTCTGCTTGCTACTTCTTTAACTACCACCTTTGGGAAAGGGGTGGATAACAATTGGGTCTTGGATTCTGGTTGCACATTCCACATGTGTCCTCATAGGGACTGGTTCGTTACTTATGAGTCTGTGGATTCTGGGTGGTACTTATGGGCAATGATAGTGAATGCAAGGTTGCAGGGATAGGTACAATCCAGATCAGAACCCATGATGGCACTATTAGAACATTGTCTAAAGTGCGTCATATTCCTGATATGACTCGTTGCTTGATTTCCTTGGGAACTCTTGAGTCTAATGGTTGCAGAATCGTCATGGAGAATGGAGCTCTAAAGGTGGCTAAAGGAGCCATGGTGATGATGAAGGGACTGAGGCAGGGCAGTCTCTACATCCTGCAGGGAGCCACAGTTACAGGAGCAGCTGCTGTAGGTACAGCAGATGAGACGATGTTATGGCACATGAGGCTGGGCCATATGAGTGAGAAAGGGATGACCATTCTGGGTAAGAAAGGTTGTCTTGGTAACGCTAGTACGGGTAAGTTGGATTTTTGTGATCACTGCGTATTTGGGAAACAGAAAAGGGTAAGTTTCTCAAAGGCTAGTCACCGTACTCAGGGGGTCCTGGACTACATACATTCTGATTTGTGGGGTCCCTCTAAGGTACCTTCGATGGGAGGTAAGCGTTACATGTTAACATTTGTTGATGATTTCTCACGAAAAGTTTGGGTGTATTTCTTGAGACAGAAAAACGAGACATTCTCAATGTTCAAGAAATTCAAGGCTCTGGTTGAGAACCAGACTGGCAAAAGGATCAAGAAACTCAGGACTGATAATGGCCTGGAGTTTGTTGAATCTGAGTTTGAAGAGTTCTGCACAGCAAACGGCATAGCCAGGCATAAAACCTTGGTCGGGAAACCACAACAGAATGGGGTCACAGAACGAATTAACAGGACGTTGTTAGAGAAAGCACGGTGTTTGCTTTCAACTGCTGGGCTTTGGGATCGCAAAGCGTTTTGGGCTGAGGCCATTTCTACGGCCTGCTACCTGGTGAATCGATCACCACACTCCTCCATCGAGTTTCAGATTCCAGAAGAAGTATGGTCAGGTAATCCTGTTGACTACTCTAATCTCAGGGTATTTGGGTGTCCTGTGTATGCTCATGTAAATGAGGGAAAACTAGCACCTAGAGCAGTTAAATGTATGTTTTTGGGGTATGCTAGTGAATCTAAGGGGTATCGTATGTGGTGTCCTGATTCTAAGAAAGTAATACAAAGTAGGGATGTTACTTTCAATGAGTCTGATATATTATCTTCTGGAAAGAATGCTGCTGTTCCTTCTACTGGTACAGGAACTCAGCAAGACACCAACATGGAGGTGGAGCTGGAGACTGCTACAGCTCAAGGTGGAGCTATGAAGGAAGTCCAGGTCACTGAGCCTGGGGCTATCAGCACTAATCAACCTCAGGAGGAGGTTGAGCACTCTATAGCACGTGATCGTCCTCGCAGGGAGATCAGGAGACCGGCCCGGTACAACGATGATGAAGGGCTGATAGCATTTGCACTTTCTGTTGCAGAGGAAGTGTCTGAAGGAACTGAGCCTTCAAATTATACTGAAGCCATCACCTGCCCAAGTTCACCCAACTGGATTCAGGCTATGCAAGAAGAAATGAAAAGTCTGCAGAAAAACGGGACTTGGGAGTTATGTAACCTGCCTAAAGGCCGACGGGCCTTAACTGCCAAATGGATATACAAGAAGAAGGAGGGCATTCCTGGGGTAGAGGATGCAAGGTGGAAAGCAAGGTTGGTTGTTCGTGGTTGCAACCAACGGGAAGGTATAGACTACAATGAGGTTTTCTCTCCTGTAGTCAGACACACCTCTATTCGATTATTGTTATCTATTGTGACATTGTTTAACTTGGAGTTGGAGCAGCTTGATGTAAAAACAGCCTTCCTGCATGGTGAGCTGGAAGAGGAGATATATATGAAGCAACCTGAAGGGTTTGCTGTTCCTAATAAGGAACACATGGTATGTAAGTTGAAAAAGTCCTTGTATGGACTCAAGCAGGCTCCTAGGCAGTGGTATAAACGTTTTGACACGTTTATGATTGATAATGGTTACATACGTAGTAGATATGATAATTGTGTATACTTTAGACAATATGGTGATGGGTCCTTTATATATCTACTACTGTATGTTGATGACATGCTAATTGCATCTAAAGATAAAACCCTGATTAGCATGCTAAAATCTCAGCTCAGTAAGGAATTCGAAATGAAAGACTTAGGTGCAGCTAAAAGGATACTGGGCATGGAGATTCACAGGGATCGAAAGGAGGGAAAATTATACTTGTCTCAAGAAAAATATCTTGAGAAGGTATTAAGCAAGTTCAAAATGAGGGACTGCAAGGCAGTGTCTACCCCTCTTGCTGCACATTTTAAACTGTCTGCGGAATGCTGTCCGCAAACGGAAGAGGACATCGGTAGAATGTCCAATGTACCATACTCTAGTGCTGTAGGGAGTTTGATGTATGCCATGGTCTGTACCAGACCAGACTTATCACATGCTGTGAGTGTGGTAAGCAGATATATGCATAATCCTGGAAAGGACCACTGGGAGGGTGTAAAATGGATCCTACGGTATGTAAAGGGAACTGTGGGGAAAGGGCTGGTATTTGATAGAAACAAGGCTGCTGCATCTGATGTAGTAGGGTATGTTGATTCTGATTATGCTGGTGATTTGGATAGGAGGAGGTCCATATCTGGGTACATCTTTACCATATGTGGGGGCGCTATCTCTTGGAAAGCATCTTTACAATCTATTGCAGCTCTGTCCACAACAGAAGCTGAGTATATTGCTGCCACTGAAGGGGTGAAGGAAGCTACCTAGCTAAAGGGACTGGTAATGGAGCTTGGAATACCACAATCTGCTATTGTGGTATATTCTGATAGTCAGAGTGCCATACATCTGACAAAGAATGATGCCTACCACTCGAAGACCAAGCATATCAGCGTCAAATATCATTATGTACGAGACACAGTTGCTGCAGGAGAAATAATGATGAAGAAAGTTCACACCTCAGAGAATCCTGCTGACATGCTTACAAAGCCACTACCTACAGCTAAGTTCGAGCATTGCTTGGACTTAGTGGGAGTTCACAGCTGCTGAGGGCCCTGCGGGGCATAGCCCCATAGGGGGCATCACCCTTAGAGGTGAGACGATGGCGACGGAAAGTTGAAGATTGGAGATTTTGGTCCAAGGTGGAGATTGTTGGGTTTTATGGCCCAAAATCTCGAGTATCGGCACGGGGAGCCCATGCTGCATAGACACGGGCGTGCCAAGACGAAGAGCCGAAGACGAGAGGGACAGAAAATTGGCACGGGGGCACCGTGCCATATGGCACGGCCGTGCCATGTGGCACTGGGTGACCGTGCCACGTGTCTTCTCGCCGCCTCTTTCGGATGGCGGCTAGGGTTTCTGTCTTCGAGGAGGATTCCTCCTGGCAGCTAGGGTTTTCAGGGAGAAACCCTACCTCACAGACCCTATATAAAGGGGGTCTAGGGCCTTGTTTCAAAAGACTCCAATATAGAAAACACATTGAGAGAGTGAGGTTATTTGTGAGAGAATACAATTGAGAGTATTGTAATTCTGCTCTTAATCACTGAAGTGATTGTGGTGTACTACTCTGCTCATAGTGAAATTTGTCGGTGTACTGTCGCCGTCCGTGGTTTTTCCCACATTGGGTTTCCACGTAAAATTCCCTGTGTCCTTTATTCTTGTTTCTTTCATTGTTGCGTTGTGTTCTTGGTTGAATTCTGTTGCATTGTCACATCCTATTATCCCCCTTATTTCCTAACAGGACGAAAGGGGAAGAGGGCGCCGTAAGCAGTGGGTCAAATAGTTGGCAAACATACCCAATTAGGATATAGAGCACACTACGCTTAGAGCTGCACTAGTTAAGACATTGGGTTATTGCTATTGCTGAAAGAAAAACATACCCATAAAGTAACTTGACTAGAAAGAGAGTGAGTGAGGAAGAGAGTGGCAGACTAAGCAGGTATGGATACTCCTCCTGGTCATCGGGTGAAAGAAAGAGGAGACCTAATCAACTTGTAGAGAGAGAGAGAGAGAGAGAGCTTGCGGGGCTAGGATCATGCACTGGCTCAGCTTATGACTTGGCACATGGGGTGGGCTTAAATTGGTCATAAATAAACAGGCCCAGGTGCCAAGATTGTTGAGGGGAAGAATTAGAATAGTCCAATATGTACGGCTTCAAGAATCGCTCTCCTAAATTCCCGGTCATCCCATCTATACTTGGCCAAGTTTACACTTGGATTTACGTCTTGCTTCTCACATTCAAAGATACAAAATATGCATTATTGTTACTTGAAACATATATCAAAGACTTTAAAAATAGGTAAAATGGGAGTAAACGTTCACATAAAAATATGAGTTATCAATCTACCATAGTTATAGTACTTACAATTACCAACAAAAGAATGAGCTTTTTAGCAATACTCATAGAATTTTGAATCTTCGCTCCTATCTCCACAAGATGAAAAATAGCCAGTTGATAGTTATTAACCTCTATTTTAACATTAACTTACTTAAGGAGCTCACTAAAACCCTTTATACTCTAGCAAATAACAATCATGTGTTAAGAATTTTATCGAATGCTTCCCCTAAACTATTAGTTTTATTAAATTTGCTTGCCAACGAAGCACCAACAAAGACCATCCTCTATCAAATTCAACAACGTTCAAGGCAATGAACTTGTATCTTATAAGAAATTTTGCCATAGTATTGCTCTATACATCTATTCTATCCCCAACAATGGATATATAAATTTTCTAGATGTAATAAACCAACTACCCTTCTTTGTAATAAGCAATGCTTTTAGAAGTGCGCTGCCAACTAAAGGCATATTTCACGCCCCTTTTGAAGTCTCAACGATTTAAGTTTTTGTGTCCCATTACCAATAATAACATTCTCTTGAACTTTAGCATTATCTTTCAATAAAGGATCAGGACCCTCAAGAATCCAAACTTATGTCAAACTGTAGCAGGCACAGTGGTCTACAGTACAATAGGCCTTTCCATGCAGATGGTACACCTCTCAACATATATAGCACTACCCACAACATTGTCGAGTTTAGTCAACCAATTAACAGATTGAGAACACAAGTTTGGATTAGGAAACATGACCCAAACTAACACAAAAGATGGCAAATTATATTTAACTTAAAGCTAAGGGTTTAGGGATCCACCTCTCCGAGGGTGCGATCCCCCAGGAATGGTCGAGCTTGTATGCTAAGTACTTTTAACTTTTCTAAGAAACGAATTAATTTCTTTTTTACTTTTATTTTTTGTTGCAAGTTAGGCAGAATTCGCTATAAAACAACAAGCGAATGGGCCTTGGTCCTAACCAGAGAACCCGACTGGGTGTCCCTGGGCTGGGCCAGGTCCAATTCCTTGTGATTTGGCCTTGACAGTTTCTTCAACCTGACCTAGAATATGAGTGTGGTTCTCATCCAGGAACCTCTGTACAGGTTCATGGGTCATATCAGAAACCCAGATTCTGGTCCAGGTAGATTTCACTACCATGGTCCGAATTTGTTTTTCCAAGTCTAGTGATACAGGAATAGATACCAAATGAAATAGTAAAAAACTTCAATCTTCAGGTAAATAAAGTTGCTAGTGAGTTTTCAAAAAACTTACAAATCATGACATCCTTTGAAACAAGCTGTTTCAAAAGGGTTTTGGAAAGACCCCCAAGCAATCCTTTGTACGGGGACCATCCTAATTCCTTGGTTTGGAGCTAAGGTTCTAGATTCAGGGCAATGGTACGATGATAGGATGGTCCGCCATCATTGACGGGCTAATGGCCTCTACTAATCAATATGGGAAACTAAAGCTTAATCATACTAAGACATATCCATGCACCAATTAGAACTATTCATATAATCAAGGCACAATGTCATCCAAAATGAACAAAAAAAGGTAAAATTGTTAGGCTTGTTGTAGCAGTGGGAATGAAACTATCTTAAAAGATTACATCTTTGCCAAACTGTAATCAGCAAAAGTTCATAAAAAATACAGTACAAATAGAGGGAGAAAGGGTTATAAAATGTGTCCTCAACATAAACCCATCTGAATCACTTAGGAACCCAGCCGAAGACGGTTTGTGAAATCGATGTGATTTCCCTCATCTAACACTATCTCTCTCTTTTAGAAAAGGGATTATAACTCTCTCTTTTCTCCTAGCTCTGTGTCATTCTCAATGGTTTATCCCTTACCCTAGGGGGTCAGCTCCCTTTTTATAGTTGTTGAAGAGGCTCTGTGAATTGGACTAGGAGAAAGAGACCTAATCATATTTTGGTTAAGTTTCATACTATCTTGGTATACTGAAACTCTAATTAATTAGTAGAAGCTAATTTAATTATAGCCGACATTCTGGTTAGCATTAAATTAGGTCTAACTCAGCCTAATAGGAATAGGTTTCGGTCAAAGGAAGGAAAGAACCCCAGCGGGCTCCTGCTCCTGAGAACCCGACCGGGTTTGTAGGGAAACTTGCCCACTAGCTAGGTTTTTCCACATCCTTGGCTCATTTCTATTTCCTCTCTATTTATTTCTAAACTGTTAATCTACTGGGCCCTTAAACGTTCAAACCAGATAATTAATTTTGCCATTGGGCTTATTAAAATAGAATGTCATTTTAGGTATCTACAGTTAGCCCCCACTTTGGCTGAGCCGGAGTTCGGCAAGGAACAAAGTAAATAGTTGCTTCCTGTAATTGTTTGTCTAGCTAATGATGTGGAATCTGAGTCTGACTGCCAAGGTGCATGATGTATTTTATCCTTCAATTGGCATATTAGTAGACTTCCTTATCATTGGAATAGTAGGCCTTCTTTTCAATCGTGCAAATTTCCATATCGCTTGAGTAACAGACCTTCTGTTAGGGAAAAGTTTTAATATTCATAAACCCCAAATGCAAGGTACATCATTGAGTACTCGGAGTATCGTCTGCAGGGAGTTGTATTTCCAAATACTGGAATGAACAAAAGCGCCTCAAGCAAGGCAAAATAGAAGGGATAGAAAATAGAACTAAACTACTAAAGCAAAAACAAAGACTTCGATTATGATTAAATTTGAGATAAACCAACTAATCAAGTCAAACCTTAACCTTCCCAAGTTATGCTAGCATTCAGAGATGATTGGTTACATCATTAAAGACCGCCTAAGCCTTTTCTTAAGGGTCATGAGCTAGTCTAATGGTTCTAACCTCCAATTTTCATGGGATTAGTGCAATTAAACTATAAGATTGACAACCCTTGACCTAACTAGCGATCGAGGCTATTTTCATGTCCAAATCCCCGCTATTTCTCTACCCAAACTAGACACTCAACATCACCTCTCAGCATAACTCGATTGGCCCAAAATACGGATGAAGGTTCTTTCAAACATTTCATCGAACACTTGGTGGGTATAAAAGAAAACCCTAAATTCAAGCATAAACAAGGAGGGAAAAGGCCTAAACAAGAATCAATCAACCATCTCAAGAACAAATCACAACCAAAGATCAAGGCTTTAATTCACAAATAAACATTGAAACGAAAGCGAAACAAAAATCTATTGAACTAGCAAACAAACTCAAAAGCATGAAATTAAAGAGAGGGAGAAAAGAAGAACCTAGCATTAAATCTTGAAATCGATCCATCTTTTACAAATTATATACAAAATGCCCCTAATCTAATCCCTCTAAGTGGGGTTTTATTGCCTAAACCTAAGCTAAGAACTCCCAAAAAGTCGCAGAAGGAGAGCCCGGGGAGAGCTGAACAAAAACGCTCGAATGAGCTTTAAATAGGAAATTGAGCGAGCGAGCAAACGGGAGGGGAGGCGCGGCTATGCCATGTGGCACAGCCACACTGTGCCAATTTTCTGGCACAGTGGCACGGCCACCCCGTTGTCCTTTCTTTTCATCTTTTGCTTTTCTTGTCCGTCTTCGCTTCTTTTCGCTACATTTGCTCGATTGAGGTTATTGCCTACAAAAGCAAATAAAACAAGTAAAAATTCTAAGGATTATACTATTATACGAGCTAAAATCAAGTAACAGAGGCATGTAAAATATGACTAATTATGGCCTAACAAATACCTCCACACCTACCTTTTGTTCGTCCTCGAGCAAAACAAAGGAAAAACTAACCTAAGAATCTAACTCACTTTCGTAGGAATCACAATTGCATTTAGCGTATGCAACATGCCCTTTAAACCCCTTGGTTCCTCCAAGTGGACGAGTGAGGTCGCATAAGTGTTTGTAGACCACAAAATCTTGAAGAAAAAATAAAAAGGAAAAGAGAAACAGAAACTTGAAAAACAGTTTGGATGTATAAACAAAGCACAAATATAGATAAGAGAGAATTTTATACATATTCTAGCTAACCAAAGCACTCATGCAACAAAGATATTAACCTACATATAAACAGAATATACACATCAAGACTCTCCATCCCTATCGACGACATCAAAGTACCAACCTTTCACCCCACTGTACATCAAAACTTAGAATCTATCCTAGTGCTTAGTGTGCTAGTGTATCATCATCCTATGACTTAGGCTTACCAGAATCAAACTCAATTCCACTTGACCAATACAAACTATATATTGGCTTATTAGCACAAAAAGCAAGCATTCCCAGTAGTAGTATTGCCTCAAAGGATAACACCCAGTGGCAATATTGCCTCAAAGAGTAATGACCAACAGCGCATGCCTCAAAGAGATACTTGTCATTCTAAATTTTATTTTATTCTTTTTCTCTGTTTTTTTTCATTTTTTTCATTTTTTTTGAAAAGCAAACAAAGACTAAACTAACCATGTACAAGACAAGTAGGAGAGCCAATCATGGAAAACTAAGACCCTAAGCTAATGATGATGTTATAGATAAGAATTGGATTACACATAATGAACAATTGGGGTTAGAATTAGGACTTAGAATGATACATTGAGGACGAAGATCTATCATGCACATCATGTTCCTGTACAAGTTAATAGTCAAAGCACAGGGGATTTAAGCTCATCAGAATAGTACAAAACTTCCCCAAAGCCAAAAAGAAAACCTATAAAAAAGTAAAAAATTTTCACAAAAATATCCACAAAAGGGTATATGACTTACCTAAATCTCACAATGTTCTCAATGGGAGCCGAGGCATCACTACCACCACAAAAGCACTCACAAACAAAGAAAACAAAATCAAAGACATAAGACATACAAAACAAAACACACAAAAAAGAAAACAAAGCAAAAAGGTGATAATAGCCCTTAGTTGGCTCAATAACATCCCAATTTTCACCTCAAAGTTTATCACCAACAAAAATACAATCCTAATATTAACAACTAAACGCAAGCTACCTACTATCCATAACTAAACCAAAAGAAAAGAAAGAAAAGAAAAGGGGAGAAAAGAGAAGGGTTGGAGCGATCACAGCAGGTTAGGTGCTATGTGCACCTAAACTATGCCTTGCTAAGATGGTGCTCTAGGAGGTTGGAGGAGCATATCAGCCGCTCCTCAGAGTCTCTCAAGACTCAAGTCCAAAACTTGGATGCAATCAAAGCTCACAGTAGCTTATCAAACACCTAAGTATGCAACTCAGATAGATGTAAGTAAGAGCACAAAAACATGAATCCAAAAATGATAGCAAGTGCTCTCCTAAACTTATCAAATGCCTTGGAAAATTCGGTAGAATAGTTAAAGGTAATAATCAACATGATTTTTCTAGGTAAATGCTCTAGGTGCAAATTGTAAGGATCAAGGGAGGGCTTATACCCTCTAAAGGTACCTAGAATCTCATAATAGTCGACCTTATTCCCCTCAAGCATAACATAAGAATCAACAAGTGGCCAATCATGAAACTCAAGGGAATGGGAGGATAGTGAACTTGAAGGAGAAACATAAAAAGTGTTGAGGGGATCGGCGGACATATGGTCATCATGATCAAGACTAGGTAAAACTATAAACACAACATCCACACCAGGCCTCCCAACAAGAGTCTCATTAGAATCATGCTCCTCAATAGCGATATTGTCTGACCCACAACAGGAATCATCCTCATCAACACTGACATCAATACTAAATATCTCACCCACCCCAAACCCCATCGATTGAGTTAAAAGGTAAGGTGAATCAGGAAAGGTCGTGATAGATGCAGTGTTGCCCCTAATGGTATTAGGTGCAGGTGGAGCAACTGGGGGCGAAGCGGTCGAGAGAGGGTCAAACACTTCCTCTAGTCCGGACTCTAGAGTAGGAAAAGACTCACCATCATCACACAAGTTGACATTAGGTTCAGGGGAACGAAACCTGGGGTCAATCTCACATGATTGGTCATGCTTCCACATAAAATTAGTGAGCTCAAGCTTTTGCTCATTCATAGTCTCAATCATGCTGGAAAGTCTAGCAAAACCATTAGCAGAAATATCACAAGGACAAGAATTACTGTCACAATTGGAACAATTGTAAATTTCACACATAAGAAGAGCATAATTAGAATACAAAGGGATGGGGGGAAAGAATTAGGACAACTAGTCTCAAATTTATAAGTATCCCCATCCAACCATGTTACGCAAAAAATCATGCATGGTTTTAATAATTATTTTGATTATATTATATATATTATTGCATCTAATTTATTTTATTTTATATATTTTTCAGGTTAGGCATTAATAAAATAAAAAGGGAAGCGAAGACGTCGAAGTTCGGGTTTTACACGCTTGGCTATAAAGACGGTCCAAAAATAATAATTTATGAAAAATATTATTTTCATAATCATTTAATTGAGTTAGGGTTTCAAGAGTTGGAGAAGAGCTAGAAGTCTTGAGGGCGAAGGAAGAAAGGAAGGAGAAAACCCTATTTACTAACCCTAATCACCATCACCCTCATAAAAGGAAGCCACAGCAACACCAATAGCAGGCTTCTTCCACTCATCACCAAGATCATCATCCCATCTCATGCATATAAGCTTCAGCCCATCATCTCATTCAGAATCAGCCACCTCCTCCTTCAACGTAGCCAAGTCTCACGGCAGCCCAGCTTTCTCCGTAACCAACCCCTTGATCATCACCATCTTCCTTCAACCTCCTCCTCATCACCCTTCCTTTGAGATAATCAGCCACGTACCCACGTAGCCATAATCCTCCATCTCCAGCCCTTCTCCACTCCCTCTTATTCCTCATCATCATCATCAACCTACAACATATAACAAGCCACGACACCTTCACACGTTCATTATCTCCTTTTGATCATCTTCCCCATATCATCATCACACCGTCCTCTCCAAAGTAGAGTGATTTAATTTAATTTAATTATTTTATTTTATTTTTTTGTGTTGTTTAATTAATTCTTAAACATGAATCCTTTGGTTGATTGTGATGTTATTTTTGATATGAGTGATTAGCTTTTTTATGCTTAGTATAATCTACTTGAAACAATGCTAAATTGATTATTTTGAAATAAGTTTCATGCTTTATTATCTAGTTGGTTTATATTCATGATTCTATAACGATTAGCATTTATTGTTTATGAAAATTATGTTAAATTCATTAGAATGCATGCTAGCTAGTTTAATACAATTTCATATGATAGTTTACAAGGCTATAATATGTAAAAGTTATAGTCTTTTATGCTTTAGTATCACCCTAATTAATCATGGATGGCTCAAAAATCATATCTTTTAATTAGGTAATCGCTTTAGATCTTTGTTAAATCGATTTGCTGGTAAATTGATTACAAAGCATTAAATGATGTTTTTCTAATTCTTAATGCTCTAGTTTGATTAAATTTTTGCGTTGTTGTAAAGATTATCAAATTAGTAGGATTTATATTAGGGCTGGACCTAATTAAACTATAATCTAAGGAAAAACGAGGAAGATCCGCTGGTGGGTATCTTCTACAGTTTAACTTATGAATGAAATTAACTTGTGTGTTAATGATGAATATTAATTTGCATGGTGGATATAGATTAGACTAAGTATTCTTCATAAATTTGACAACTTTTGATAATTATTTGTTGCTTTTAGTTAATTTGATTAGTTTGCTAATTTGTATTCTATGATTATTAGTTTCAATATAAATTCCGTTACACCCCCCTCCCAAAAAGACTAGTCTTTTAGGAGTGTCTTGATAATTTTAGATAGGTTAGACTTTGATTTTAGAGTGGTTATAATTTTAGATTTGAGTTATATTCTGTTTTATCATTTAGTTACCGGTTTGTTAGAAATTAGGCTAAAAATAGTTGTTTTCTTTTTTTTTTAAGTTTTTATTCATTCCTAGGGTTTATATAGTGTCCTAATCTACCCCTATTTAAGTTCATAATTTTTGGAAATTATTTGATAATTCTTCAGAATTATTTCGTGAAATTGATTTGTCCAGGTTTTGAATTCATTAAATCTAGAAATTTCATTTTTAATATTTATTTCACATTTATTTGGTGTCGTTGAGTCCAGAAAATTATGTCCTTAAATTAGGGTAATTTTTTTGATTAATTTTGTATTTATATTAATGCAGTTTATTTTATTTTTAATTTCAGATCTCATTTTCTGTTTTAATAATCTGTGGTAATTTTTTGGTTTAATTTTTCTAAGATTAATTGGGTACAATTCTGGAGTTGTAAGCTTATAAACTTGAAGAATATTAGTTTAAGTTACTGTTTGTCATTTTTAATATTTATTTTCTGTTTATTATTTTCTGTTTTGATTTTTAGTTGACGATTAAGTTATTATTCTGCTTTTATTTTTCTAGATTATTTAGGATAGCTATTTACTGTTTTATTTTCAGAATTAAATCCGAAATATTTAGGAGTAATATTGGGTATTCTTCCAGATTTTTATTAATTAAATTTGATTTAATTTAAATTACAAAGAGGAGGAACAAAAAATTGGATTAGTAAAGTTATTTAGGATTAAATTAGCATTTTTGACATAATCTTTCCTCGTGGGATCGATCCCTCTTCCTATGCTATAAATATTATTTATAAGTCGAAGTAGTGGTTAAACTTATAGCTCCACAACAAGCTATAAAAACCAACCGAGCAAATCCCATGCTTTATCAACATTTTTAGCACAAAAATTCCAACGCTCCAAAAGAGCACGGGTCTCACAATTCACACTCTTATCAACTGTACTCAAAATTTTCCACTTATCCAAGCAATAACCACAATGAGCAAAAAAAGCATGTAATCTATCATAATATCTCCAAAATAATTCATGCTCATGCTGAGAAAAGTGCAAAATAGGCATTTTTTTAAAATAATTTTTTTTTCAAATAGCAGCATAGTCTCGAATACTCAAGTAAGCTCCAATATTAGAAAACACCAATTCTCTAACAACGGCTCCAAAAACTTGTTGTCCTAAAATGTTACTGCAAGTACACGGTGCCAGTTGTAATTTAGGCAAGGAACTTGATTCCAATCACGAATTTCTATTTATAATGCTCAATTTAGGCAAAAGTTCAATAGGGCTAAATCATTTCTAACTAGTAGTACTATTCTGCTAAAACTGGCAAATTGTCAAATTCAATGATAATAAAGGTCCTAGATTGGGATTCACCACACTACTATGCTATATGAATCATAACTGGATCATATAAACTATGCCTATGAAAACAATCGAAGTAGAAGGGATTACAATTTAAAGCGCATCTAAGTCTTCTCGCAAAGGTTAATAGACTGACTAAGATAATCTTAGTTATCTATTTTCATAAAACTAAGATTATCAAGGTCACAAGATTATGTAATCAAATAATCCTAATTGATGCCCTAACTGTTTTCATGTTAGGAAGATCAATTGTCCACAAAGTTGCGCTAGAAAAAGGATTTAACTTTTCTGGATCGCCTGAACCGTAATTAAGAACAATGAATAAAACTCTCTCAAGTAATTCAACAAACAGTTGGCGTCCTAGGTAGGAATTCGAATTGTATTCATGGACATGATTCACAGAAACCTAAAACATGATTAACTTTCACAAAACAGGGGCCACTCCCAATCTAAGATCAATAGTTTAGCCTCTAATCATACTAACAATTACAATCAAGAACAAAAATCTAGAAGACATCACAAAAGATACAAACTTTGATTTAGATCACAATGGAGAAAAGAAAAGAAATGTACTTTGGCTGATTCCCAGAGCAGTAGCACAAATTCGCATCAATTCAACTTTGATCTAATGTCTGAAATTTTTAAAAGTATCAAGGATAGAAAAACGTAGAAAATCGCCTGTATTTGAGAACTACAGTAAAAATTCCCAGATGCCTAAGTGTAACCATGACTCAACAATTTAGTCGCGCTGGGCACTAAAGTGGCACAATGCCACCATGCCACATCCATGTTCACTTGCTCCTTTTTTTTTTTTTTTGGGCTTGGCACGATCGGGCTACCTGGCATGGGTTCCCTATGCCAGTCCTCTAGGCCTCGACCACCTCTTCTTAGCTCGAAATCCGCCTTCTAGGCCTTCCTTTCGCATGGTATTAGCGGGGTTTTCTGTTTTCTTTAACTGAAATTCCTGAAAAACATGAAAGCACCTAACATGAGTAGGTTCAGGGTAAAAGAGGCCTATTCGACCCTTAAGCTTTGACATTCAACCCAAGAATCATTGAAGGAGAGGTTAAAATTGAGTTTGAAAGAGGTGAAAATAGAGGTTTATCACCTTCTTGCCAGTCAAGCAAACTTCTGAATTAACCATTTTGCAGGAGTAGCGGACCTTCTTCCCGATAGACCAAATTTCTGTATCACTGGAGTAGCAGACCTTTTTATAGGTCAAGCAAACTTGTGAATTTCCCGTTTCCCTGGAGTTATATACCTCCTTGCCGGTCGAGTAGATTTCTACGTCGCTGGAGTAGCAGACCTTCTTATTGGTTAAGAAAACTTATGAATTCTCCATTTCACTCGAGTAGCGGACCTCTTTATCAATCGAGCAGATTTCCATGTCATTGGAGTAGCGAGCCTCCTTCCCAGTCGAGCAAATTTGTGAATTCCCTGTTTCACTAAAGTAGCGAACCTCCTTAACGATCAAGTAGATGTTTATGTCGCTAGAGTAGCGGACCTCTTTGCTGGTCAAGCAAATTTATGAATTTTCTTTTTTCCTTCATATCCCTAGAGTAGCGGATATTTTTGTGGATCAAGAGAATTTCATCGACGAAATGTCAGAGCTATCAGTTTTGATGAATACCTCTAAGAGTTCTATATTTTGTTTTTTGATACGTACATCTGGACGTTCATTAGCTTCTTCTTTGAATATTTTGAAATACTTTCATAAGTATTTCATCCTTTTCTTCTTGAAATTGCATGCTTTACCTTAGATGCTCATGGACATAGAGTACCCCTTGGATTCCTGTTGGTTTGCCTTCTTCCTCTTTTGTAATTTTCAAGAGAATAACTACCATGTGATGGTGGAGAACCCGGTCGGGTTCTTTGACCATTTTCCTCACTTTTGCTTTTTCCTCCTTGGTTGCATGTTTGTGTCCTTTTTGTCCTTGTGAGTTCCTATGCACATAGAGATCTTGGCCGGGTCCCTACGGCTTGTCTTCTTTGCTTATTATTCTTATCTTGCTTGAGTGTTTAGCTTTTTGTAGAAGGAATATGGCCATGTGAGTTATAGGGAACCTGACCAGGTTCTCGAGCTTAACACCTCTTTGCTTTTGCTTTGTTTGCTTGCACTTCAACTTATAGTGAGGGAATATATTCATGTGGCTACTGGGCAACTTGTTGGGGTTATCGCTTGGCTTCTTCCTCCTAATTTTGGCTATAAATAGCTTTTATTGGACAGTGTTCAAGTCACACCTCGATCGTGCTTCTCCTTTATTTGTTAATTAACTTTGCTGTCACTTGCTTTCATTAGTTGTAAGTGCTTTTAAGTACAAGTTTGAGAAGAGCTCTTCCCCTCATTGATCCCGTTAAGAGAGGCTTGCACAAGACTACTTCATTGAAAGCGAATGGAGACCCATCGAAGCTTGGGATAGCACTAATCTTCTTGTGAAGATTGAATACCATGCGTTAAGCTAAGCTGGTGCAACAAAAGTAAATGTTCTTATCCTTCTCTTATGTTCTTTTTTCTTTACTCTTGTTTATTAAATTCTTTTCTCAAATTTTTTTCCTCCTTTCAGGATGACTTTATTAGAGGTGGAGGTGCCCCTAAAAAGTTCATAATCGATCTTAAGTGTGGGGAGATCTAAGTCCGAACTATTCTAAAATATACGGGGTTCTAGATCTTTTTATGCGGGTTTTGCATCTTTATCCCAATTGACTGATCACTATGTCACTCGTGGGATTGCTGATGGATTTTTGGCATACCACCAACACCCTTGATTTGCCTTTTGGGGAGAATACTATTAACCCTTTTGATTTTGCTGTACTAACATGTCTTGGATTTTATGGGGATCCCTCAGTATACAGAGAAGATTTTCATCATGATCAGGCATGCCTTTTCATCTTTTCAAGCTAACAATGGGAAATATACCTCATGGTGGCAACTTTCCCTATACTGTCCTCTTTTCACTAATACGGGATGATGCTGGCTGGGCTGTCCATACTCTTGACCAATATTCTTGGATTGTTTTGGCTCTACTCCTTCGCACCACCATTTTTCCTTGACTGCGTGGCCATTGTTATCTTCATTACTTGGTTGACATGGTTGACTTGAATAAAGTGTGGCACTTGAACTAGGGCATGACTGCATATGCCACCCTTGTTCAAGGAATGCGAACTCAGGTCTGTAAGACCAACATTACCCAAGGTGAAAAGAATTCTAGTCTCCCCTTTAGTGATATGTCGAGGATGATCGAGGTAATAGCCCCTCACCTTTCTACTCCACTTTTCATTTTGGGAAGCTCCCATCATTATTTTGCTATTTCCCTTATAACTTTGGTTCTATGAACATTTCCCAGATCTATCCCTTAGATCTCGGGAGTCTAACCTTTTTTCAAAGATGCTTTCGTGGACCAGAGATAATCAGATTTAATGAAAGTTTCAATCAAGAAGCTTGCAGTGCCCTCGGAGGGCTATAAATAACCTTACCACTGTATGATAGTTTTTTTTACCACTGTATGATACTAGTATTTTGTAGGCCAGCATCAACCCGTGGGTGCTCCTGTGATCCTCCCTAAAGTCGAAGTGGTCAAATATTACCCCTGGATACGAATTATAACGAAGGGCCCTTGTGCTTCGTATAGTATTTCAGGGAGAGAGTATCACTCAAGGCCTCAACTAGTGGACTCCTTACGTTCTCATAGATCCTTCGCATTCTGCGTTTTATGCTAGAACGCTATCTGTAGTGACGGTGAAAGTGGACTGCCATTTAAGTGATGTCCTTCTCATCTTGCTTTCCTTTTTTTAGGGAGCGTGCATCGACGTTCTAATGCCCAACTTCCTTTTCCTCCTACCTTTATAGGGGTAAGTATATCACTTATTGTCGTCCCTTAGATTTATCATACTTACTTTATCAAATTTCATCTTTTAGTATAATTGGGAGTAGTTGAGCATAATGGTTCGCTAATTTCATTATGTAGCTAAGGCATTTGCAAACCTCTTTACTTGTCGTCATCCTCGGACCATCGAGGTGCTTTGTTCTTTCTTTTCACCCTTCTTTCCTTTTCCCTCTTGTTATTGGAGCTTGAAGGTTCTACTGGGCGAGCACCCATTCGGGGGTCTCAATCAATGAGACGTCCTTCTTCGCAAGCTCAAGTTGTCCCGGAATCCTCTCATGCTAAGGGGACGAGACCCATCTAGATTCTCCAACGGAAGTTGAACCCTTTCATATCTACGATCCTAGGGATCCTTATGCTACAACCTCCTATTTGGGGGATCCTCCAATTCCCCTTATCTTATATCGCGACTGGTCATCTGGGATCATGCATAGCGAGTCTCCTTGCCTTTTTTGGGCTCCTGGGGATAGTTCTTGCCCCACTGCGGGTTATCTACTGTTATGCTACGTTGCGCTATATTAACTACTTTTTCTGTGAATGCAGTTGTGGGTGTTAGGGGATGAATAGGGTTATCTCGTTGGACTTATGTATGATACTATTATGCTGATTTTGAAATGCAATTTACTATGAATGTACTTTGACTTTTGTGCCAAAAATACAAAACTCAACCAAAAAATCCAAGACCAAAAAATGCAAGGCCTAGCCCCCAGTTCCCCCTCCTCCCCCCCCAAAAAAAAAGCGACCAAAAATGCAAAAGACAAACATAAGTGTAAAGAGTTTTTAATGGTGTTAAGTAACAAACCGCCTTAATTTATTAATCATGCATCTGTAAAACATAGCTGGGGGAAGCAAACAACAACAAAAAAATCAAAACTCATTAGTTTGGTGTTATTACTGAGGAGCAGTTAAAGTTAGGACTACTTAGAAAATCTAGGCTGGTTCCATAGTCCAACTCTGATTAGACTTTTTTTTTTTTAATGTTATAAAAGCTGCCTGAACCTCGCATTTTGCACATCAATTGTGTCAATGTGTCTTTAGTAAAGAACAAAAAGAATGTCTGGCTTTTGAGACGAGTTTATCATCAAGGCTTGTTATCCTTGGTTCTTAGGATAAGTATGAGCTAAAAAATTTTAGGCTGAACACCCTCTCTAGCTTGCGTCTAAGTCAAAATTTCCTGGAACTTTCTTAGAGTTTCCTTTACCTTTTGAGACCCAGAACTCCACGTGTTTAGGTTCATACCCACAAATTGTGACCCTTAGCTGAAGAGTTTAACACGATTTTAGAATTTTCTCTTCATTGCCCTCCCACAGTTCCTGCATCTTTGAAACATTTGTCTATCCAATACTGTCGCTTTTGGGCTTATGCTTGGATGATGTGTCTTCTATTGTAATTGATGATGAGGTAGACCTTTTATCATTAATTGCTCATTTTAAGAAAGAGTGTGTCTATGCAGTAGAAGGCTTGCATAGACGTTGTGCTATAATGCTCTTCCTTTTAGGTGCCTATTTAGTCATAGGGGGTTTTAACGGTAGAGGCCCTGCAAGCTTCTCATGATTGCAGATGTTATTCACCATGGGAATACTCTCATGCCTCTTGTACTTGCTGAAACCATCCTTGGTCTTGACCGTCTGCGCCCCCATCCCGATCAATTTTGCTTAAGAAACCCCTTGCTGCTCCAGGTAGTGACTGATGGTCCAATGGGCTATTTTTTCTTTGCAGGTCCTTCGGCCTAACCCACTACCCTAGAGGGCAGAGAACGCGGCTGGGCTTTCAGTAGGTCGTGGCCTGGTTTCTGACCTGCTGGTCCCTTTTTATTCCTTTTTCGTTCCCCCTTTTCAGGTTTGGACTTGGGAACCCTGGCAGGTTTTCCAGGTCAGTATTACTCTTTTTTGTTTCTATAGATTTGACTATTGGAGCATCTGAGACTAATTATTGTTCCTTATAATGTTGACTCCTATCTTATAATAAAAGAGACTTTTTGTGGACCAATCAATTGTGGACTGGGTTAGGCTTTTTGCAAAGTCACTGCCCGTCCGCTGGACCATTCATTGATGGAATATCCATTGAGTTATGACCCATGGAGATCACAGTGCCCATGTACAACTTGTTGGTCTTACAATAGGGACCTACTTCTTCCATGGGTGTCTTTTAAGACAATGTGGTCTTAGACAGACCATTCCAAGGATAGACTATGTCCCCTCAAAGAGTTGGGTGAATAACCCAGCTCATGTGCACTCTTGGATAGAGTACTAGCTTTATCATTCACTCCTCATTATGCCAGGGTCTCTTTATTCCACTAATGTTTTCAAATTTTACGTAAAGTGAATGATCGAGCGTGATGTAGAGAAGACGAAAGAGCTTCGAGAGAAAGAGTAGATTAAGGCTTCAAAGGCTAGCGAGAAGAGGAACTTGTTTCATATTGGCTTCCTAAGTAACCGCATTGCAGAATTCAGCCATCGTAGTTCTTGCTGTTTAGGCCTAGCATGGGCCTTTTGAACATATTATAGGCTACGACTTAGCAACCTTGTTAGCAACTTATTATGAGCTCTCTTCTAAGCTACTTAGGTATGATACTTTTTTAATTAATCATAGGTTGTATACTAGTCATATTTTTCTCCATCTAGATTTGCCAATTTTACTGCTTCTCTCGGCAAAATAACCTTAACTGTGAATGGGCCTATCCAACTAGGCCAAAATTTTCCTTTAGGATCCTGTATGGAGCCCCTGATTTCTTTTAGCACCATGTCTCCTTCTTGCAGGTCCTTAGGCCTCACCTTTTTAATAAAGGCTTTTGAGATCCAGGCTTGGTACAACTAGACATTGTGCAAGGCCTATAACCTCTTTTCATCCATCATTAGTAACTCCTCATATTAAGCTTTTCTCCATTCAGATTCTGGTATCTAACTTTCAGCTATTACCCTTAGTGAGCGTATGCCAATTTCAATTGGGAGTACTGCTTCTAGTTAGTGTACTAGAGATAAGGGATTGGTTGTTGAGGATCGAATCGAGGTTCGATATCCCCATAGGGAGAACAGTAGCTTGTCTGGAAAATCTTTATAGTTTTTAGTCATTTTCTCAATTATTCTTCGTACGTTTTGTTTGGCTGCTTCGACGACTTCATTTGTCTGCGATTGATATGGGAAAAATTTCTAATGATGGATTTTATACCTGTCTAGTTGGTTGGCCACCTCTATTTTAAAGTAACTACCTTGATCACTTATCAATTCGTGTGGCACTCTATATCGACATGTAGTATTATGACTGATGAATTTCATCCTGTGTTTTGAGGTGATTTCGGCATAAGAGGCTGCCTCCACCCATTTTATGAAGTTGTCAACTGCTACAAGCACATATTCATGCCCTCCAATACCTTTTGCGCTTATCCTTTCAATGATGTCAATTCTCCAGACTGAAACAGGCCATGGATAAGTTAATGTGGAAAGGAAAGATGGTGTTTGATGCTTTAAGTTTGTATGTACTAGACATTTGTCGCATCTTCTTACATATGTATAACAATCTGCCTCCACGTTGGACAAGTAGTATCCTAATTGTTGGACTTTCTTTGCTAGCATGCAGCCATTCATGTGCGGTCCGCAATCCCCTCTATGGACTTCTTTCATTATCTTCTAGGACTCCTTATTAAGGACATGTTCAACCGTAAATTATGATATTTTATACCCTTTTATTATATAATAATTGCTTGAAATAAATTATTAAATTAGAATTTTAATATGAATTTTATTTATCTTGTAGGAATTGAAGAGAAAGTGCAAGTATAAATAAAATACTCATGTTACAAAGAGGGATGATGTTGGATCAAATAAACGAAGAGAAGGAAAAAAACAAGGAAAGAAGCAGTGGCCCAATCCCCAGCCCACACTCAGCAGCCCAGTCTCCCTCTTACCCTCACAGCTAAGCAACTCCACCGTGGGCCTGGCCCAGTTCGCAGAATCGCCCAGCTTTCTCCTTCTGTTCACAGGCTCGGAGACCTTTTTCTTGCACGGCCTATTCTTTCTCCTTTCCTGAATCCCTTTTTTCTTCCTAGATGGGCCTGGTTCTCGGACTCTAGTGGCCCAGCATTTCCTCTTCCTCCTCAGCTCTTCTCTCCCGAGTAAGCCATTCCTAGCTGCAGGCCCGTTGCTCAACTTTTCTTTTCCTTTTCCCTTTGCTGCCCAGACACACGAGACCTTTCCCCTTACCTACTTCTTCATCTCTTCCTATTTTCTACCCAGTAATGGAATTCGCCTACTTATCTGCAATATTTATCTCACAATCAACTAGGTAGTAAATGAAAGCAATGAAAGCAAGCAAGTAACATTTTCTTCTAGGCAATTAGGATTGGAATGGGGGCTACATAAATTGATATATGGGCAGAGAATAGGCGGTTAGCATAGAGTAGATTAGTCTAGAGTTTTAATTTTCTAGTTTCAGATTTTCATTTCATCTTTGTTTTGTTTTTGTTTTTAGTTTCAAATTTAGGATTAGTTCACAAAAAAAAAATTAATGTAATTGAATCACAGGTGTGAGATTTAGTAAGTGAATTGCTCACCCAAGCCTAAGAGTCTGTCCTTGTATATGTAGTAACAGTAATACAATAAAAATTACATTTATATCTATATATATCGTCTATTATGCCCCCTTAATCTGATCGGGAGGACGAACGAACAAATTGGTTCTATTTAACATAAACTGCTAAGAAGAAAACCCTTTGGTGAAAATATTAGCAGTTTGCAAATAAGTAGGAATATAACGAATGACCAAATCTCCATCAGCAACCCGAACCCGAACAAAGTGATAATCAACAGCAATGTGCTTGCTACGATAATGTTACACGGGGTTGGCAGACATGTAAGTAGCACTGAGATTGTCACAGTAGAGGTGAATAGGAGTAGAGAGAGTGACACCAAGGTCATACAAGAGCTTACGAACCTATATAGTCTCAGCGACTGTATAACCAAGAGCCCTGTACTCCGCTTCAGTAGAGGACTTGGAGACCGTAGGTTACTTCTTGGAGCACCAGGTAATGAGATTTGGGCCAAGAAAAACAGTATATCCTGTAATAGAGCGATAGCAGTCCTTGCAGCTAGCCTAATCAGTAACAGAGTAAGCCACAACCAGAGTTGGAGAGGTGGTCAGTCGAAACCACAGGCAATGCTCTAATGTACCCTGCAAGTAATAAAAAACACGCTTGACAGCGTGGAGACGAGTAGTGTGGGCAGCATGCATAAACTGGAAAACAACATGCACTGCATATGCAATATCAGGTTGAGTCTTAGTTAGGTACTACAATGCTCCAACCATGCTCCTGTATGGAGAAGGATCTACAAGTAACTCCCCATCTAAGAGGGAAAGAGTGGTTCGTGCAGTAGAAGGGGTTCTAACTGATTTGCAAGTGTGAAGCTGAAATTTATGAAGAAGATTAATGACATACTTCTACTAAGTCAAAAACAATCCTGAAGGAGAATAAGCCACCTGACTGCCCAAGAAATAATGAAGATCGCCAAGATCTTTCATGGAAAACTGTGTAGAGAGAAGGGTAATAAACCTATAGGGCATAGCTCCAGAGTTGCCTGCTAAGACAATGTCATCAATATAGAGAAAGAGAACAAGAATATAGGAGTCAGAGCGAGCAACAAATGCAGATGGGTCGGCATGACTACACACGAAACCATGAGACAACAAGAAACTGCTGAAACGATGAAACCAAGAATGAGGTGCTTGTTTCGACCCATATATAGCCCTTTTTAGCTTATAGACATGGCTCAGAAAAGCTAAGTGAACAAACCCAGGAGGTTGTTTAACTTCTTCAGTTAGGTTGCCATGAAGAAATGCATTCTTGACGTCTAACTGGCGAATGGGCCAATTGAAAGAAATAGCAGTGTACAAAAGCAAACGAACAGTAACTAGTTTGATAACTGATTGAATGTCTCATGATAGTCAATACTTGCCTGTTGATGAAAGCCTTGCACCACTAGCCATGCTTTGTATCTCTCAGTTCTACCATTAGAATGGCATTTTATTTCCTAAACCTATTTACAACCAACAATACTAAGACAAGGAGGAGATGACACCAAATTCCAAGTGTCATTGGCTAGAAGTGCATGGTATTCCTCTGTCGATGACCCAATCGAGGATATTTTGAGGCCATGGCAAAGGAAGAAGGTTCAACTTCAGTGATGGAGGATACAAGAGATAATAGGTTTGGGTTTAACAATACTAGATTTAGAGCAAGTGTGCATGGGGTGACGATTAACGAGCATGGGAAATCCACCCATAGCGGGTGGAAGAGCGCCGGTCTGGGAGAGGTGAACTAGGCTGGGCTAAGATGGAGAGGGCAGGTCTAGTTTGGTCACTGAAAGGGGTTGACAAGCCACCGGGTGGTACATAGGTGGACTGGGCAGAAGGGGTGGGGGTAACGGGTTGGGTTGGGTTGGGACACCTTACTAAGAAGAGCTGGGCCGTTGGTTGAGTCAGGCCCAGCAGTAGCACTAGCAGACTGGGACACCAAGGTAGAGATGGGAGGGTGGTTGAGGCCTAGCTGGTGTGGAGCCCAGATGCGAAGCAGCCACCAAGGATGGGTCAGGAGACACCGGTGGGTTAGGTAAAGAAGACTGAGTGATCTCAACACCGGACGTGGAGGTCAATTTCAAAATTTCGTCAGGATGAAAAATAAAAGGATGACACAATTGGGGAGACTTAGCTATTAGAGTGGGAAAGGGGCACTGCATTTTAAGAAAACAAACATGACGACTAACATAAACGCGTCCTGAAAGAGGATCTAGACAATGGTATCCTTTGTAGTTCACAGTGTAACCTAAAAATACACACTGAATAGAGCGACTTTGAAGTTTATTTGTAGCGGCAGCTATAAAATTGGGAAAACACAAACAGCCGAAAGGTTTGACAAACGAATAGTCAGGAACGCGCTGAAACAAAACTTCAAAGGGTGATTTATTTTTCAAAATAGGAGTGGGAAGTCTATTTATGGTGTAAACAGCCGTATTAACAGTGTCTAACCAAAAATAGGCTGGCATAGAAGCATCGACAAGGAATGAGTGAGTCATTTCAAGAAGGTGTCGATGCCTACGTTCCGTAACCCCATTTTGCTGTTGGGTATCAGGATAAGATTTTCGAAAATAGATGCCATGTTTGTTAAATAAAGGGTGCATAGAAGAATTATCGAACTCTCGTCCCCCATCACTTTGAAACATCTTAATTTTACAATCAAACATGTTTTCTACTAATAGTTGAAACTTAGTAAACAACTCATAGACCTCAGATTTGTATCACATGGGGTAAAGCCAAGTAAAGCGCTAAAAATCATCAATAAAGGAGACATAGTATTTATAACCTTGATAAGATTAAAAAAAGGAATTGCCAAACATCGGAATGAATCAATTGTAATGGAGAAGACGTTCTATGTTCAGCAAAAGAAAAGGGAAGTCTATGAGATTTAGCTAAGCAATAGGATACACACTCATTAGAGAAAACTATTTTAAACTAAAGTAAATCCTTTTTCCCTAAAACATCTAAAATACTAGCTCCACAATGACCCAAGCATCGGCACTAAAGATCGCTAGTCTTGGTGAGGACAATATTAGCAGGGACAAAATTGGCTGATGCAGAAACAGGGACGGTGTAGACCGGACCAGAACTAGAGGCCTGTAAACGGACATCACCCGTGGTGTTGTCCTGGACACAACACAGGAAGAGTCAATACCACATGACAATCATTATCCCCACATAACTATCATATGAAAAGTAAGTTATGCTGCAATTTGAGGACATGCAAGACATTCTTAAGAGTTAAGGGCTTGGTTCTAATGGATAGAACAGAGGTGCCGATATGGACAATAGGAAGTAAGGTACCATCTCTAACCTTAACCATCTTATTGCTAGAATAAACAGACTTAGAAAGTAACTTACTGTCATCAGATGTCATGTGAGAGGCTGCTGCAGAGCCAGGGTACCAACCATGTTCATCAACTGTGGCAGGATTGAATATAGCATATGCCAGGAGCACTGACTGGGGTTTAGAAGAATAATAATTGGGACAGTGCATAGCAGTGTGGCCAGGAGCATGACATATTTGACAAACAACATTAGGATGAGATCCTA
This sequence comes from Carnegiea gigantea, assembly GCA_029747015.1. Lineage (NCBI taxonomy): Eukaryota > Viridiplantae > Streptophyta > Magnoliopsida > Caryophyllales > Cactaceae > Carnegiea > Carnegiea gigantea. Next base: position 517,361 of record JAKOGI010000084.1, on the reverse strand, counting down.
GGATCCCCTCGGACGAGTTATTAGCTATAGTCCAATGATTAGTAACAGCAGAGAAAGCAGAATTAGTACCAAACAATGAAACAACTGAATCACACAAAGCAGTACCTGTCGATATGTTTCTAGTAGTGGGTTAGGACGCACTAGATAAAGACTTGTTTTTGTTGTTGTTGTTGCGGCCACGCCCCCCCCCTTTATTCTGATTATTGCGATTGCCTCTAGAGTTGGAAGCACCTTTGGTGCCCCCGTGCCCGTGACTCCATGGGTCTCCCCAGTAGTAGCAATAAATGCTTGATGAATAGCCAAAGTGCGATCTTTCTTATAATGCAGGCGTTGCTCATAAACAAGCAACGTAGATCGCAACTCATCAAAGGTAGTTAAACCAGGCAACATAGAAAAAGTAGTAACAAACGAATCGTAATCCTAAGGAAGCCCAAGAGTAGTTAACTAAATCAGCTTAAGATTAGAAACAGGGGACTGAATAGCAGCTAAGGAGTTAGCAATAGTCTTAATAGATCACAGATAGGAGTCCATAGACTGATCAGATCCCAAAGTAATATTAGTCAACATTCGTTTCAAATCAAGAGCTCGTGCCAAACTGGCCATATTGAAACGGGATTTAAGTCATTGCCAAACTTGCATAGAATGTGTTAAATCGCGCACTTCACTAAGCGTATCCTTAGAAATTGTTGCAAACAACCAGACACGAATTAATTGATCAACTATAAGCTAGTAAGCAAACTCGGGATTAGGTTGTGACAAACCTGACGACAAAGGCAGTTGGGATGGCGGCTGGAAGATGGAGCCATCAAGCATTCCTTGAAGTCGATACATGATTAAGAACCTGGTGAATTATGTATGCCAGAAGAGAAAATCATAAACGGAAGCAAGAGTTATTACTGTCGATAGGGAAGGCGGCAAGAGAGGTATACCCCCAAGAGCATCTAGCGAATTGCGGAGTTGTGACGACCAGAATGGGTCCATGAAGGGGATGGAAACAATAGGCCGCGACGGAGGCATCGGCAGAACCGCAGCAAAAGAACCACCGTCACTGAATGTCGGGGGGAGAGACGGTGAGCACGTCTAGGAGAAATAAGGGAAAGGGTGGCTGGTGTATAGTGGGGAAGAAGAAGTCGAGGAAGGCAGTGGCGGTGGTGAGAGAGTCACATGAAGAGAGGCCACTAAAGCAGTCAGATCAGACATCGGGAGCACTAGAGAAGAGACTGGTGATGGTGGTACTGCAGACGGAACAGGAGAAGGGGGAGAAGAAGCGTTTGACGGGGTGGAGTCCATTTGTGTGAGAAGGAGCAACGGGAGACGGACCGATGCTAGCGACAGTGGACAAAAAACCACCGTAGCACCGTGGAACCCTAGGCTGAGGTGGAAAACAAGGCAGGAGTTGGGGTAACTTGGGGAAGAAGAGAGCCTAAGAAACCCCCCAAAAAAAAAAAAAAAAACCCTAATCAGCTGTGAGGAAATGAGCAAAAAAGAAAATATTGTTCAATTTTCTTTGACTCTGATACCATGTGAGATTTAGTGAGTGAATGGGTCATCCAAACCTGGGAGCCTGACCTTGTATATATAGCGACGGTAATACAATAAAAATTACATTTATATCCTTGTATATCTGCTATTAGTGGGTTTTCAATTTTGAGCAAAGATTTCTGATTTGGCTTCTATATTTGTAAGCGGTTGGTCTGATTTTGGCTTTCATCCTTCCCTATCCTTGGTTCCAGTTCTTTTGAGTAATTTGGTTTGATTTGTTTCTTACCCAATTTTATAATTACTCGAAACTCAGTTACAATCTAATATCATAATCCATCCCAACGGACGACACCCGTAATTGCTACGACAATAAACCGTGCGCTTGTGGTAAAATTACAACAAGTTTTTTACACCATTGTCGGTGATGGTTTTGTGAAATTTGGATGCATCAAGTCATAGTTTAGTTATTCGAGTCGTTCGTGTCGTTTTCATTTTAGTTTTATAATTGTCTTTTTTAGTTTGGTTGAGTCGTTACTTAGTTTTAGTAATTTAATTTAGTTTATTTTTGATTTTTGAATTAAGTCAGTATTTTTATTTTTGTTTAGATTAGTCTCATTTCAATTTTTCAATCTTGTTTACTGCTGAAAAAAATAGTACTACCTAATTTAATTTATGTGTAGCAAAAAGAAACAAGGCAGAATTGATAAAAAAAAAAGCAATATCAGTGCAGATTTTTCTACAGTTTTAGAATAGGTTTGATTTTTCTGGAGCATTTCTAGTGTATTTTTGCTGTGCTGATATATTTTTGGATTCCTCATGATTTTTAGAGTCTATGTGCATTTTTGTGGAATTTTTAGAACTGTCTAGAATTTTCTGTGATTTTCGGAATTAATTTTCTGTTTGAATTTTTCTGCACTGTTTGGGGACAAGAAAAATTGGAAAAAGTATACATTTATGTTCCTTGTGATTGTGTGGAATTTTATTTTTAGAATTGGGTTGTTTAGGTTTTAGTTTATTTTCTATTTTGTTTTAGTTTGGGCTATGCTTTCTGTTTTTGTTTTTGTTTTAGGTTTAGCATATTTTCTGTTTTCTATTTTTGTGTTCCAAAAAAAACAATCAAAAGAAATGATGCTCCTGCTTTGTGTTTGTGCTTATTTTCTATTTTTTGTATTTGATCATTTCTTGTTGTTTAAGCCGTTTTGGTCTTTCTTTTCTTTTGGTAATATAGTTTTATTTCTGTTAGTTTATTTTGTGTGGCTAAATTACTTATTTCAGTCTCTTGTTTTTCTTTTAGTTATTAGTTTGTAATTAGTGTCCTAGAGACATTTTCTTTCCTTAAAAAAACCTTTACAAAAGAAGAAAATTGAAAATCCAAAAAAATTAGAAAATTCTTTAAATTGAAAAAAAGGGGAGTTCAAGAATGCCAGTTTTTAATTTCTCACAATTCGAGCATGAACTTTTCTGGACTTATCTATCGAGACTTAATAATTATCGTGCTCAAGTGAATCAAAATTTTTAAAAATGGAAAATTTGTGAGGTCATCGCTATGGGTTTGAATTCTACATCTTAAGATTATGTTGAGTCTATTTGTTCTGGAAGTGTACTAGGTTTATTAACTAAAACTCAAGATAAGATATGGCATTTTCTTGAACAATTAGCTTGGAATACTTATGAGCTTGAGCAAGCTAGAGGCACTTTAGGATATCCTGCTCATGGCGAGTCTGTTTTTCCTATTAGTCTTTACCCTTAGGATCACTTTCTAGATTCATATGACCCATCTTACTCTTTTGTGCCTCCTATGTTGTGCAATTACTGTGAGTCTTCTTATTATGATGTTCATACTTGTCCATATCATACTTATGTGGATGCTACATGTACAAATGTTGAAAAGAAGACCAATGAATTAATTGATAAAATGGTAGAGACAATGAAAGAGAGAATTATTGAATATTCTCAATGTTTTAATCAAAGTAAGGAGAATCACAGTGAGCCTGACTCTAGTTTAGGATCTCCTAAACCTGAAGTTAGTCTTTACAATGATTTTGAGCCCTTTTATCTTACTAGGCCTAACTTGAATGATGTCATGCCTTTGCCTAGCCTAGAACAAGAAAGTGATCCCCCTCTATCTCTATCCCCTAACCTTGCACCTAAATTTAGCTCATCTAAGGTCGCCACTGAGGATTTCCTAGTTTCTTCCATCCCGCCCACCACTTTAAATGATTCTTTTAAGTTCAAGTATGGTGAAGAATGTGGGAGACCTAGTGAGTTAGATAGGAGTATCACAACTAAAGTTAAGCATCATGCTGAGTCAAAAGCTATTTGTTTCTAAGAGTCTTATGAGAAGAAAGTTGAACCCACTAATTTAGAATTAGATGACGCTATTCTTTCTATGGAATATGAATCTTTTTCATGTAGGTTTGATGTCAATGAAGGTCTTGATGAGGGTTTTTATGTTGAATATGAATCCTTCTCTTTTGACCCTATCATTACTGACCTCCTTTTTAAACCTTACAAGTCTGAATTTATAGAGTCCACGACTTTTGTGCATATGGCTTTTGCTCTGGACCAAGCTCTTGCATATATTGAAATTAAAAGACTTGTGAACTTAGGACCCACTACTTTGCCTAGATAGCTCGTTCATGGTGATACACTTGTTAGGGCAATGACCCATTTGCTGGCTACTTTTGAGTATGTCTATCTATTTCCTGATTGAGCCCAACAATTTGAAAGTTGAAGCGGGCCCTTACTTATCCTGCATTGATATGGTGGATGTACTCTTTCTGGATCCGACTCTTTTTTTTTACTATTTCATGTGCTTGAGAGTTGGTCTTCTCTGTGTGATAAGCTACTACATGTTCTAATGGGTTTTGATTTCAGTAGCAATTTTCATTTTGATATGGAGTGGCTAATGCTTCATAAATTCGTTGGTCGTAAGGAAGGCATAGCTTTACTACAAGAAAATCACCTATTTGTGACCGAAAAAGCGGTCACAAATTGTGAAAAATCGGTCACAAATGATGTTTGTGACCGCCTTTGTGACCGATTCTTGCGGTCACAAAACCCTTGGCTGAAAATTGAATTTGTGACCGATTCAGTCACAAATTGAGACGCGATTTGTGGCCGATCGTGTGGTCGCTATTTGTGACTGAATTTGTGACTATCTTTTTCTTCCACACCGTTTTCCAGACGGCTCTCGCGGTGAGAATTTAAGTCAGACTTGTGGCTGACTTTGTGACCGAATATGAATTGTGATCGATTTTGTGACTGATGTGAGTCATATAATTTGTGACTGCGATTGTGACTACCGTGTGTTGTGACTGATTATGTGATCGATTCTGTTGAAAATGTACCATTCGTGTGACCATATTTGTGACCAATTTTGGTATGGTCAAAAAATATTTGTGACTGACATTGTGACCGCGGTCCTTTGTGACCGCATTTATGACTAACTTTGTTGAAAATTATGCTTTGTTGTGACCATTTTGTGACCGATTTTGAAAATTAAAGAATAATTTATGACTGCTTTTGTGACCATTTTCTAAGTAATAGCTTGAGAAGTACATTTGAAATATAATCATCTCCCTAAATTTACAAAACTATGACCACACATTTATATACACATGACAACCACATTCAAGCTTCATATTACATAATAACTGAACTAATATCTAACATGAATATCTTCACATTAAACATATAAGTCTAAATTACAATAATTCAACTACATTTAAAGTGTTTCAAACCACAAGTCAAGTCATCAAACACTGTTACCAGATAAATCATTTGTCATTCTTAGCCGCATCCTCATTCTCTTGTTGATCATCATTGTTGTCGTCATCATCTTTATCTTCATCTTCATCTTCATCTCTATCTTCATCCTCACCCTTACTACCACTATTACTTCCAATTCCATCATTTGCAATACCAACATTGGTGGATATTGGAATTGTAAAATTCATTTGTTACATCAAAGTTTTTACAAGTTTTGTGGTTTCAAATAGTTTTCTCTCGACCCGATGCAACCTCTTTTTTAACTTTTTCTTTGATTGCTTCTCTTTTTCAGATAGTTCAATAGAAACTTTAGTGGTAGTAGGTGGACTAGTAGTAGAAGCACATGAATCCTCCATTCCAAATCCAAAAATTTTACCTTTCTCGGTGAGGCCAACAGCCTCCTTTCAAATAGTCATCTGAGTTTTCATCGACAGTTGAGGAAGTGGCGTTCCTTGGGAGGTAGAACCTTCACCTTGAGTAGATGCTTGGATCTCTGAAAGTCTTTTTTTATACTTCTCCTACATTAAGAAGAATGTAAGTATTTTTGTCAATTTAAAGATTAAAAGAGTAAAAGAAATTATAGTGAATATGAGCATCTGTAACAACCCTTCGAACCCTAGGACTAGGAGTGTTAGTGTTTCTTAATTTCTAAGCGAAACGGACAGAGTTTTCCCTAAAAACTAACCATTTTCCAAGCTTAAAGCCTTACATTAAATCCCCTGCATTGAATACAAGCAAAAAAGGATAAATCAAATCAAGCTCAACGGCTACACGCCGGAGACCACAACTCTACGGGCCACACGCCCGGGGTAAACCATTCAATAAAGTTCACTAATAGAAAAGAAATGCAAAGTATAACTCAACGGATCACATATCCGGGGTACTCGACATCCCAAAAATAAACAATTTAAGTGGATATGAAGTCTGAAGAAAACTGCATTGATGTTCCACATCACAAAACCAAAACAAGCCTTGGAAATTAAACAATTCAGCTTGAATTCCTTGGAAATTAAACAAGTCCTTGGAAATTAAACAATTCAGCTTCAAGTATGAGAATGTTCCACATCACATAACTAACACAAGCCTTGAAGTGTAAAGAAAACTGCATTTGTAAAGAAAGCTTCAAGTATGCATTTGTATAAAAGTGTTCCACATCACATAACCAACACAAGCCTTCAAGTTCAAATTCCTTGGAAATTAAACAATTCAGCTTCAAGTACAGATATAATTCTTTAAGGGAAGTGTATATATATCTTAGAAGCTAGTCTAACTTCAAAATAAACATAATATGTTCCGTTCTCCATTATGAGCTTCTTTGAGAATTTAATATTGCCATTAACTAGATCCCTTTGCATCAAAACTGGTGATGGCTTATTCGATCTAAAATATATATTTGTTGACCTTTTCTTCTTTTGAACATATATTCAAATACTTGTTGACATTTATCAAAACAGAACATTCAATGTGTATGTGTAAAAATGAAACTCGTGAGAACAACCTCCTTCGATCTCTCCTAATGTTGATTTAAGTTCTTGAGCTTATAAATTTTCAGAGAAATAAGTCACTTACATATGCCTCTTTTGACTTTTGATCGACAAATGATTGATCTTTTCTCCTAGAGTGGGTGAGTGCAAATGATTCATCAATAGTTGGCTCTCTTTGTAATTTTTCCGCCTACATACAGTTAAAAGTAGATTAGTGATTATGAACACATGTAAATAACTTCAATTAGTTAGTCGAAATCAACGCACATGTACGAAAATATATATATATTTATATTACCAATCTCCTCCTATGCTCAGAATGGAGAATTGATCCACCACAATGTACAGATAAACCTACTCCTAACGGTGATGCTCGATTCGTCTTGCCTAACATACTTTTCCCTTTGCATTCTTCAAACTCTCAATATGCACATAAGCCATCATAGACATCTTTGCTTAGCCACACAGGTTGTTTTCCACTTTTTCGAATCTCAAATGTCATTCCTTTTAATCTTGATGATCCACGAAACTCGAAAACTCTCCTAATCTCATGAGCATGCTCATCATCCTAACAAAATTTTTTCTAAAAGTAATCAAAAATTATAAGCACAGGTAAGTATGTGAAAAAATATGTACCAAATGTTTTTTTTCTTTTTTTTTTTCCAACTATTAGGCAACTTACTTTGAATTCATCAAACCACATATTTCGCACTTCAATTGGTATTTCCTTCCAAGTATGATAAGGTGAATCAAACTTACTTCTCATGATATTAGAGAGGGCATGAATGACGTGAGTATGGTTTGGGTAGAATCTGCCCCCGAAAAAAAAAGAAACATATAGTCATAGAAAGTTCATTTTGTAATGTTGCTTTTTAAAAAAAAAAAACAATCAACGCAAAAAGTAAGTACTTACTCTTTTCCTCTTAGAAAGATCTTCGTCTTGGTTTGTCGTTGGACATCTTCAATAGGTTGGGAAACTTCTTGAGAAGGCTGAGAAGTTTCAGGAGTAGTTATAGAAGTAGGAATACCTGTTGGAGTGGTGGTAGATGTAGGTACATGGCCAAAAGAAAGGTGGGTTGGTTGGATAGTAGACAATTGGGTATTTGGCAGGGCACGATTATGAAAAGGTGGAGAGTTTGTAGGGATGAAATTTTGGATGGGATCTATGGTAGGGGCAATGGTAGGTGAAGGGGTAGATGCGGGAGTCCCTTGAGAAGAAGTAAAAGTGAAACGAAACTTTTTCTGGGTACGACTTTTCTCCGACATCTTTCACGGGAAAAAAATTCATAAACAAATAAACACAAAATTGGTAATTGTCAAACGTAGAAATCACGAACATGATAGATACTCTTGGAAATTAATATAAAATCATACAAACATACATAAATAAGACTATCACAAAAGAAACAAGATTGTCTTCACTAACATTAAAATTATAATCATCAAAATTATAACAAATGACTACTAATCATGAAAATTATAACAAATGATTACTCATCATCATTCTCATCATCTTCATCACCTTCAAGCTCTACATCATCTTCAACTTCGGTATCATCCTCATCAGCAAATTCTTCTTCTTCTTCTTCCTCCTCCTCGTCCTCCTCTCCGTCCTCATCCTCTTCATTTTGATGAGTCATTAGTATAACATCTATATCAACTTCTTGATATCCATCATCCCCAAGGTTATCAATTTGAACATCATCTAATATACTAGTAGCATCAGACATACTCTCCTCTTGATAAGCACGTTGCAATGTCTACTTGCTATCCACTCTAGATCTAGGAGTAGTTTTTATAACCACCCACCAATCTTGGTTGTTTCTTCTTCTCACCGGATATGGCACGTAATACACCTGAGTTGCAAAATCCGCAAATATGAACGGATCATATTTCCTATACCTTCGAGTGTGTCTAATCTCTACAATATCAAAATCTTTATGCACCCTTGTACCACTATTAGGGATGTTGTCGAACCAGTGACAACTAAACAAAACACACTTTTTTGATTGGCTCCCCCGGATATTCAATCTCAACTACATCTTTCAGAATCCCATAGAAATCATTTTCAACGCCACCTTCTCCAGCTCCTTTAGCACAAACTCCACAGTTGTAAGCTTTTCTGTCTTCATTCCAAGCTTCTATGTGGAACTTATAACCGTTGACTGTATACATAGGCCATGTATTCGCAAGTCTTAGAGGTCCCAATGCTAACTGACACAAATATCGATGACGTTCTGTATCATACATTTGCATCATATCCACCTAATAAGTAAGAAAACATAATTTAATTACTCAACTAAGCAATATACATATATATGTATATATACATATATATATATACATATATATTAATTTAATAGTTTAACGAAGTAATACGTTAGCATCAACTTACATTATTTGTAAACCAGGAAGCAAATTGTGTTGCGATTAAAGCATCAACTTGTTGATCAGAAAGGTATGGGTTGTCTTCTCTTTTTTCTTGAGTGAAGAAGCTGCCAAATGCAGCACTCCTTTTTAGGGTTAAGTACGTATTAAATATGTTTTGAAAGAACATATTGAAATATAAAATATTAATAACTAACCCAATATAAGGTTGTACTTCCTCGCAGTTTAGTAGAACATGAAGATGAGCAGCATTATATTCTTCATCAGTCAACCACCGCGGTGTTATTCGCCCACTGGGACGACCTTGTGGATGAAAAACCGACAAAGTTGGTTGTGTATCATCCTGCTCAACTTCATCCTCATTTCTTTTATTTCTATTCCGCATACACGGTACATTAGATACGAAATAGTATGTGCAAAAGTGAGATGTTTCAAGATTAATGTACGCGTCATATATTGAGCCTTCTACACGTGCCTTATTCTGCATCATTTTCTTTAATAAGCCCAAAAATCTACGATATAATTTGCCATATATGTTAGCAAATGTAATTTAATCCTGAAAATATTTCAAGAAGTTATGTATAAAATAATAAAAATTTACCTCTCGAAAGGATACATCCAACAGTATTGGAGTGGTCTACGTAATTTTGCTTCATAAGCCATGTGTACAGGCAAATGCTCCATGCAATTGAAGAAACCAGGAAGGAAGATACGCTCTAATTTGCATAAGGTCAAAACAACATTCTTTTCCATTTGGGACAGTTTCTCCTCATGCAACACCGTTGAGTATAAGTCCCTAAAGAATTGGCTAAGTTCAACAAGAGGCTTCCATATTTGTTCAGCAAGTGCACTGAATGTAATTGGAAGTAATGATTGCATGAACACATGGCAATCGTGGCTCTTCAAACCACTTATCTTGGTCTTATCAACATCCACACATTTAGCTAAATATGATGAATAATTATCCGGCATTCTCAAATCCTTCATCCATTGGCAAATAGCCTTTTTTTCCTACATTGAAAAGCTAAATTTTGCCTTTGGTTTCACAATTTTGCCATTAGCCAACTCCTTAAGCTCTAATTCTTTGCACCTACAGTATAATTTCAAGTACATTCTTGCTTTAACATTGTCCTTTGTTTTGCCATCTATATCCATAACTGTGTTGAAAACAGCATCAAATACATTCTTCTCCATATGCATAGCATCCAAATTGTGCGGAAGTAAGTTAGTCTTCCAATATGGCAATTCCCAAAATATACTTTATTTGGTCTAGTTGTGAACTTGTCCAAAACCCTTAATGACAAAAGGTCCATTTTCAGTCACCTTAGGAAGGTGTTGCACAGTTTGCCATATTGTTTCCCCATGTAGTCTAGTAGGAGGCCTACTAGTTTCACTTTTGTTCTTTGTAAACGCATCCTTATTCCTCCTAAATTGATGATCCATTGGCAAAAATTGTCTATGACAATCAAACCACATCGGCTTCCCTCCATTCTCTAAACGAAAGGCTTTGGATGAGGACATACAAATTGGACAAGCTAAGTTTCCATGTGTACTCCACCCAGACAACATGCCGTATGCAAGAAAGTCATTAATAGTCCACATCAATGTAGCCCTCATTTGAAAATTTTCCTTCCTAGAAATGTCATATGTTTGGACTCCTTCATTCCATAAGGTTTTCAAATCATCTATCAAAGGTTGTAGATATACGTTTACATTGGCCTTAGAATTTTTCAGACCAGGAATAATGCAAGTAAAAAACATATAAGGTGTACTCATACACATTTCTGGAGGGAGATTGTAAGGAGTTAGAATGACCGGCCAACATGAATAGGGATTTGCGTACTGTGATGAAAATGGAGAGAAACCATCGGCACATAAGCCAAGTCTAACATTACGTGGCTCAGAGGCAAAATCAGGCCAAGTTCTATCAAAATGTTTCCATACTTCTCCATCAGATGGATGACATAAAACACCAGGCTTTCGAGGATTTTCAAAATGCCATCTCATATGTTGAGCAGAACTATAAGATGCAAATAATCTTTTGAGCATAGGAATGATAGGAAGATCATGCATTCTTGCTAAAGGCACATCCTTTTGTTTTCTCTTTTTTTTGGACTTACGCACCCTATATCGAGGAGCATCACAAAATTTGCATTGTTATAGATGTGCATCATCTTTATAATACAACATACAACCATTAATGCAACAATCTATTTTTACGGAAGTGAGCCCCACTTTTTTCACTAACTTTTCTGCATCGGAGAACTTACTCGACACATAATTCTTAGATGGACATGCTTCTTGCATAAGTTGTGCAACTTCATTAAAACAACTCTGTGACATATTGTGCTCGGATTTAATACTCATCAATCTAAGAGCAACTGACAACTCAGAATGATTAGTGCAGTCATCCCACAAAGGACGTTGTAATGCATTTAACAAATCATAAAACCTTTGTGCATCTGGATTAGGAGGTTCTGGAATATGTTGATTAAAAGCGTCTTCAACCATTGTGTGATATGCATCATTGGACATAGCATGATTTTCGAAAGAAATACTAGGTGGACTATGATGCATGTTTACTTCTTCACCTTCAGGGGGTTGAAGTTCCCTATGTGATGTCCAATACCAATATCCACTAGTGAACCCTTTCTTATATAGATGAACCTTAACTTCCTCCGGTGGTAGGAATTTTGTATTCTCACACTTCGCATAAGGACATCTATACACTTTCTTCCTCAAATACACAGGAAGGTTTCTTGCAAACATGTCAAACTCATTAATCCCCACCACAAACTCAGGTGTTAATCCACCTCTATTGGGAAAAAGTCTATTAACCATCCACCTACGATGCTCCGGAATTTCCATGTTCTGTTTAAGTTAGAATAAGTTATTTCGTTAGTTTTTTTTCAACTATTAATAATAGTATAGCATATTAAATTAAACAGCATAATACACATAACAAATGTATCAAAGTGCACATAGCTTCTTATATGAAAGCATAATTCTCACACTTGACAACCACATGTAGACAGAAAACCGAACACCCAACTTGTAAATTATCATACAATCACAATACAATTGGCTAGACTTCACGATATAAAATGCATTATTGGGTCATACTAGAAAGTTCATCTACTAGAATAACATTGATTTGACTATCCCAAATCTTTATGGCATATAAGGTACATTAGCTTAGGAGCTTCATAATTGAGTTTTTGGTCAAATAGATATCCAAATATTGAGCCTTACACGTTTTAGGCATATATTAATGATAGTATAACTTCTTATATAAAAGCATAGTTTTCACACCTAATAACAACCACATGTAGACAAAAAACTAAACACACAACATGTAAACCATCATACAATCACAGTACAATTGGCTGGACTTCACGATATAAAATACATTATTGAGTCATACTAAAAAGATCACATAAATTGTTGATAGGTTACTAAGCCCTTACATCATAATAACTACTTCATAGTGATGTGCGTAATAATATACATACTTACATTGGTTAGAATTATATACCTCTACAATACACCTTCACGATCAAACAACTTCAACGTTCAATCACTTATATTGGTCAACTGCAAGCTGTATCAAATGTATGTACACACAAAAAAATATGAGTGCTTGTATATATGGGAGGAGAGAGAGACAGAGCTAATTCTAAATAAAATCGAAATCACAAACAATATGCCAAAAAAGATTAAATCTAAAACATTAATTATTAAATAAAAAGGTCCTAGAAATATTAATTATTAAATGATAAGGGTGGATAGGCAGAAGTTGTTGGAAGGAAATGAAAATGTTAGGAGGAAATATAAAATGACATTCCAAGTTGAAAGAAAAGTTCGCCGAAGATGCGAATTACCCATATTTTAAGTTATTTTCTAATAACTCATGTATTAATAGCATAGTGAGAAACCATAAAACAAATTTCAATATCAAAAGTGAATTTCCAATCCCAATGTGAAGTATCATCCAATGAATATCCGCACACCAAACAGTACCTAGGGTACATTTTAATTTGAAGATTGCATTGTTTAACTATCACATAACTAAAATATCACATTGGTTATATATGCTATCAAAGTTGCATCTCCTTTTCTTCCCCGATGAACCCAGTGTGTAAAGGTAAAAACCAACCATATCCATCCCAAGTGCAAACTTTAACTACGAAGAGCATTATTCACCCAGAGAAGCTACCGCACCATTATACTTACGCAAAAGAGCAAGAAGGTTGAGACACATGCCGGCAGAAATCATATAAGTAAAAAATCAAAATCATTACAAGTGGGCCATTTTCGAATCAAGCAAGTAGGGGCTGGTAGTAGATTATGGGTAGCATAATTTACAATTTCATTACCTTCATTCTGGTTATGTTGAATCAAGCAAGTAAGAGCAAGGAGTAGATTGTGGGTAGATTGTGGGTAGTTTAGCCCAACTTAGGAAAAATAAGTTTAATTCAATTAAAACTTATATATACGTAATACTCTAGCTATGCATAGAGAAGTTACAATACGTCAAAGCCAAATGATAATTAAGCAAAATCACACACGTACTTCTTGTAGTCCAACCTTGATATCAGTCATTATAATTTGTATAAGCCCTTAAAAGCAAAATCTTTTTACCCTGATGTGATTGACAAAATAAACTAGCATGAATCAAAAGTCAAACCAAGGCACAAGAATAAACAAAACGAAGAAACTCAACCTTCTATTTGAAAGCCTAGAAGACGAAGTGCTCAAACCAAGATGCTAAACCCAACAACTTCTGAACAAGGGATGAGTTTATAGTGAAATAGCAACTTAAGAGGACCGAAAAGGGTGAAGTAATGTCCAACTTAGTCACAAATCTATCGATAATCTAACTCAAGAAACTCCAAGAATAAACCAAGATTTCTACTCAATTACACAAGCTATAACCCAGTTTCATTTTCATGAAAATCAATTATTGGTTTTTTTCTTCTTTTGATGTCAATAAATCAATTATTAGTCTATGATAGTGATGATATATGAATTTTCTCGGACATTAATTTTTAACATAAAAATACTAATATTTATTTGGTAACAATCTATGAATTCTAATCACCAAAACATGGCAACAAGCATCAATATATTAGCTAATAGGGAGAATAAACGAAATTCGAGCCTCTGTCACCTACACAAATTCTTGAAACATAGGCTGCTCAATTAGAGGTTGTTACCAAAGGGATAAAGCATGGAAGTCTAAACTCTAGAGCTTTCATCTTTATTTATATAAAATGAATTTTTATAAAGAGAGACGCAAAAGCCGAAACCTTCCTATTTGTGAAGGTGTGGTTTTTGTTACACTCCGAACATATGCATGCATATTCAAATCTTCATTGTAAATGCTGCATGAATTTGCTATGAATGCTCTTTTTTTTTTTTCCCAAGTAGGTTGAAAACACAATTGATTTCAACCCTAGAAGACATAGTGTTGCAACTAAGTTTGATAGAGTAGCTCAACATTCACAGTAAAACCTACTACTAGTTGTAAATTCACTGTCTAGGTCTTGCCCTTAGCCATTTTTGAAGAGTACAATAGAGTAGAGGACAACACACATGGTGGAATCTATCAGTCTGTATTGCAGGCAAACTTACCATCCTGGGCAGAATAACCAGTAAAGCACAAGAGCAAGAATCCATGCCCTATTTTGTGGATGAGCCGCCTTTCAATGTTGAAAAGAATCGACTCAAAGCTTCATCAAATAATGCCTTTGGACCTCCCTGTTCATGTGCAAATGAAATATATATATATATATATATATATATATATATATATATATATATATATATATATATATACACACACTATATATATATATATATATATATATATATATATATATATATATATATATCAGCACAGATCTGAAACATGTATAGCACATTCATGTTCACAAAGCTCAATGAAAAAAAGCCAAATGATGCTTACAATTATGAATCCCCCCTCAGAAATGCTTTCCCATGATCCCATCACATAAGCGCTCTCGCTCCCTCTTTAGAAAATCTTCCAAGGTTTGTATTAGCGACCTGGGGTCGAAGAAAATAACAGCTTTGGGATCATGAACAGAATCAACGGTGATCTGCAAAAAAGAGAGGACAGGCATTAAGCAGCATAATGGGAAAGCTGTTTCAAGGAAATTGGTATATCAGTAAATACCAAAATGTCCTAGCCTGCACTCGCCTAGATTTTATAGAAGTGATAAAATATGTATCACCCAAATTAGGATAGATGGACCACGAGACAGAGTATGAATGCAAATGAACACAATCACTCACTGAAAAAATAATCTCGTGCTCTTTCGGGCTTATTCTTTTTCTTTTTCTTTTTTTGCTTTTTTTTTTTTGTGTCTCTCAATTTCTCATTTTTCTTTTCGTTGGTGTTCGAGTTTGGCGGGTTGTAGGGTATGCAACAAGAACCCATTAGAGAGGTCATGAGCCTGGACATTGCAAATGTCACAGCCATGCCATCTAAAATGCTTTAACATACATGGCTGCTTACCACAACACAGATTCCCTGGCTCCTTAAGGCATCCAAATCCGCTGGAATTTCACCGTTTCCTGGCACGAAAATGGTGTTAACGTACTTATCAGGCTACACAAAAGAAATAAATATTTCAGTCATTACCTCTAGAAGCACTTTCAATTGTTACTTCTACATGAATCATGCTCTAATATGCTAAGGATTATATGTAAGCTGACAAACACACGTAATCACTGAAAACACCAGTTGAGATGCCAGCAATACACCAATTGTTACTTCTAGATCAATTACACAAGCTATAACCTAGTTATAGTAACCTGAGGACCAACGAAAACATAACTGAGAATTCAGAACCAACGAAAACATAACTGAGAATTCAGAACCAACCTGAGAACCAACTAATACATAACTGAGAAATTGCAACTCCAAGAATAAACCAAGATTTCTACTCAATTAAACATAACGACAATAAAATTGTAAATTAAGCCACCCACAATCGAATTTGAGCAAGTACCACAATAATAGGATGCTAGAAAAATTGAATTTTGAGCAAGTACCACAATGAACGAACACTAAACTCCACATGTTCAAACCATCGAAGACCATGACTGAGAATTCAAAGCCAAACTTAAGCTTCAAAACCATACTTACAGTTCAGCTAGAGACAGACAGATCTGGGCTTCGGGCTGGCGCCGGTGGAACGAAACCGACAAGGGGAGCACGCCGGCAACGATGGAAGCACGAGACAGGATTGTGCTGACGCCGGCGACGATGGACGCGTGAGAGGGCACCGCGACTGGCGATTGCGGACGCCGGCGACGATGGAGCCAGAGAGAGAAGGGTCAGCGACGTTGGAGCCAGAGAGAGGAGAAGTCGGGAGCAGTCTGGGGGCGCGGGGGGTGGGGAAGTGTCGAGCTAGCAAAGGGATGAGGGAGTTAGGATGTGAGAGATAAGAACAAATTAGGTTTAGTTTTGTTATTAACTAGTATTGTGACCGAATTTTGTTTCGAAATAGTCACAAAATCGGTGTCAGATTTTAATAAAAATAAGTCCTTATTTTTAAATTAAATGAAAAAGTTTGTTAATTTTTGAAAAATTAAAATTTATGATTGATTTTATATCGGTGTGAAAATCGGTCATAAAATGTGACTGCATTTCATACTACTTAACTTGCGGTCATAAATTTCTCACAGCCTTCTATTGGTCATAAAATTAGTCACAAAATATGACTGTTTTCAAGCGGTCACAAAAAGGCGGTCACAAATTGCAGTATTTCTTGTAGTATTAGGTGTACTTCAACACCTAATCTGGTATAATCGTTCCTCTTTATTTCTCTTTTTATTTTGTTTTCTTTTATATATATTCGTTACTTTGTTTTATTTTTATTATCGTCCTTTCAAGTTTAGAGTTTTGTCATTTTTCTTTCTTTTTTGAGTTATATTTTCTTTTATATATACATTCTTGTTTTGGGTTTTTATGTTTCTTTTCACTCCTAATGAGACATTGTGAAATTTAGGTGTGGGGGTGGGGAAACTTTGAAAAAAATAATAAAAATTTTTGAAACTTGAAAAAATTGAAAAGAAATTTTAAAAATCCAAAAAGATTTTTGTTTGGTTTTTGGGGAATATATGTGCTATTTCTGATTGACTATGTTCTCTTGTACCTTTAGTGTTAGGTTGTATATAGATGTGATGTGCATTGATAGAAGTTAGTCTTAGTCCTAGAGTGTGATATTTGTATACGATCCTAACCCCCGAAATTAATTCTAAGCAAGCTTTACTTTGGTAGATGAACCCATGAGATTTTGAGCATTATAGACTAATTCATTCTTTTTAGTCTCATATATTTTCTTTCATGTGTGTCTCTTCTATGATTACATCTCTAGAACTTGCTTTGATTCTCTTTAAAATCACATTTAGCACGTGCATTTAGATAATATGATAGAAGCATTCATTTGTTTTGTGAGCCACATAGCCAAATTGTCATTCTAATTTGAAACTTTTACCCTTTGTTAGCCCTTTTGAGCATCAACCTTTTTGTTGTGAACCCTTCATTTTAGTACTTGGCCTAAACGCATTTTCCTATATCTAAGCCAAGGCTGGTGTGGCAACACTTTATTATTTGTTGGATAACTTTTGGGTATTTTATGAATTTGGTGCTTGATTTTGGTATATGTTTGGATGTATCATGATGATCATTTGAAAATTAAGTTTTGTTATTCTTGTTCATGCCATTCATTCATTTTCTTCTTGAAAAAAAATTGAAAAAAATGAAAAAAAGAGGAAAAAGTTCAAATGTGAAAAAAGTTTTCATTGAAAAAAGACCCCCAAAAAAAAAGCAATTTGGAAAAAATATCAAAATTTTCAAAAAGAAGAGTTGTGAATAAGAGTATTTGGCATCGATGTATCATTGCATACACATTTCCAATGGCCAGTTTAATTGGGGTGTGTTATTATTTTCTTTTGGGAGAATATGCGATATAATCGGTGTAAGTATTGGTTGCTCATTAGCTATGGCCTTTAGCTTCTCATTTCCCAAATTGTTTGTCCCTCTCCTAACCCTTAACCTTAGCCCCATTACAACCTTGAAAATCCTCTTGATTATTATTTTATAGATTGCATTTTAGTGGTGGAGACTTGAAAATCTTACTAAGCCTATGATAGTTTGTTTGTTTGGAAGAGAATAGAGTGAACTTGTGATATCATAAACACATAAGTGGGAGTGTTCCACATTTCCCCTAAAGTAAGGTTCTACTAGTGACGCTTGTACATAATTTCTAAGTGGGGTGAAAGATTATATATAGATGTCATTAGTGGGGATTAAGAATTTCTTGATATGTACATTGCATTTATCTGTGATCTAATTCTTCGGTTCCTTGAGCGATGTGATTGATTAGAATGTGTATATATTTTCCTCGATGTTTTATATATAAATTTTTGTGAAAAAATTCGAAAAGATTTTTGATTTTCTATTTTTTGTTCTCTTTTATAAATTTTGTTGGTATACCTTCTGCAAACTCTCACGAGACGTTCCTCTTCCAGTAGGGGTAACCTAGGGGTTGAAAGGGTTTATTGCACATGCTAAGTGTAATTGTGATTCCTACGAAAGTGAGTTAGGATTTCATTTTTTTGGGCTAAGATTTTTAGTTGCATTTTACTCGAGGACGAGCAAACCTTAAGTGTGGGGGTATTTGTTCAACCGTAAATTAGGATATTTTATACCATTTTATTGTTTAATAATTGCTCGAAATAAATTACTAAATTAGAATTTTAATATGATTTTTATTTATTTTGTAGGAATTGAAGAGAAATTGAAAGTATAAATAAAATACTCAAGTTACAAAGAGGGATAATGTTGGATCAAACAAAAGAAGAGAAGGGGGAAAAAAAAAGGAAAGAAGTAGTGGCCCAATCCCCAGCCCACGCTCAGCAGCCCAGTCTCCCTTTTACCCGCACAGCCAAGCAAACTCCATCGTGGGCCTGGCCTAGTTCGCGCAATTGCCCCAGCTTTCTCCTTCTCTTCACAGGCTTGGATTCCTTCTTCCTCCACGGCCCATTCTTTCTCCTTTCCTCTATCCCTCTTTTCTTCCCAGACAGGCCTGGTTCCCAGACTCTAGCGGCCCAGCATTTCCTCTTCCTCCTCATCTCTTCTCTCTCGAGTGGGCCATTCCTAGCCACAGGCCCATTGCTCAGTTTTTCGTTTTCATTTCCCATGGCTGCCCAGACACACGAGGCCTCTTCCCTTACCTGCTTCTTCATCTCTTCCCATTTTCTGCCTAGTAATGAAATTCACCTACTTATCTGCAATATTTATCTCACAATCAAATAGGTAGTGAATGAAAGCAATGAAAGCAAGCAATTAACATTTCTTCTGGGCAATTACAAGAGAGGGATTCGGGTAGGGGCTACACAAATTGATATATAGGCAGCGAATAGGTGGTTAGCATAGAGTAGATTAGTCTAGAGTTTTAATTTTCCAATTTCAGATTTTCGTTTCATCTTTGTTTTTTTTTTTTTTAAGTTTTAGATTTAGGATTATTTCTTAAAAAAATTAATGTAATTGAATTGAGGGTTTTTAATTTTGAGATTTTGGATTTGGCTTCTGTATTTGTAAGCGATTGGTCTAATTTTGGCTTTCCATCCTTCCCTGTTCTTCGTTCCAGTTCTTTTAAGCAATTTGTTTAATTTATTTCTTACCTAATTTTATAATTACTCGAAACTCAATTGCAATCTAATTTCATAATCCATCCCAGAGGACGACACCCATAATTGCTACGACGATAAACTGTGCGGTTGCGGTAAAATTACAACAGACATGAAGTAAATTGATACCCATGTCACTCCTTTTATGTAATTTCCCTTTATCCTCAGGGTACTGTGAAGCCAGCATCCGCAATGCTTATTGGGCTTTTAGAGAGGATCTAGATCGATATTCCTTTTTTGTGAGGTACTAAGTAAATGTCGTAATAGCAAGCATCGAGGGCGATATGACATGCTTCTATTACATAATAATGTGTAGGTTTATTACTCCCTTCAACTACTAATGGCATGGAATGAATGCCACTTGCGATATTAATTATTGAGGCTACTTTTGCCAAGGCATTGACAAACAGATTCTCCTCATGGGGCAAGTAGGTATATGAGATGTGAGTAAATTTTTTGATGAGTTCAACTAAGTGCGCTTGGTATGGTGCTAAGGAATCACTCCTCACCATCCATGTCTATGATATTTGGTTAATTATGAGGTTGGAATCACCACATACTCTTATGCTCTTTACTGCTATTTCCACGGCTGCTTATAAGCCAATGATGCGAGCTTCATACTCAACATACTATTGGTAACATCGATGTCGAGTTTGATAGAGATCGGGGTCTATGCCCCTTCAACAGAGACATGGAGGATGCCAGCTCCGATCCCTTTTAATTTGAGGCCCTGTCAAAGTACATTGTTCGTGTGTGCTCTTCTACTTGGAAAAGCCCTTCATCCGAAAAATCGAAGGTCTCTTCCTCTTGAACTTCTGTTGCAAATCTACTAAGAAATTGGACACAACCCTTCCTTTGATCGATTTTCGATAACATAATCATCCACCTAGCCAGTTTTGCATTGATCATTATCTGTTGTTGTTAGTATTTTATGGGATCCATGGGTGCTATCACATGTATTGTATGGGTCAACATATAATGTCTAAGCTTTTTGGATGCCCATACTAAGGCAAGGGTAGTTTTTTTCCAAGATAGAGTATCGTATTTCATATTCAAGAAATTTCTTACTTAAAAGTAATAGGCAACGCTTTCTTCCCCCTCACTCTTCTATGCCAGCATGTCACCCATTGTTGTTGCAGTGGTCGTGAGGTATAGGATGAGAGGAATGTCTCATTGTGGTGGAACCAATATTAGCGTGTGAGACATATTCCTTGATCTTATCGAATGCTTCCTAGCACTCTTCGTCCCATTGTGGCTTGCCCTTTTCTTCAATTTCTTGAAAATAGGGTCATACATCATGATTAACCTAGATATGAAGTGGCTAATGTATTCTTTCTTTTTCGTTTTGGGAGGTGGCATCTCTTAGGTGGCTTTAATTTTCAAGGAATCAACTTTGATTCCCCTTAGAATAACCACATATCCTAGTAGCTTTGCCCAAGTCACCTCGAATGACATTTCTAAGGGTCCAGACACATGTTATACTTGCTAAATCTCATAAAGAACTTTCTCCAGGTTTGCACGTGGCCTGCTCTTTTCTTAGATTTTATAATCATGTCATCTACATACACCTCTGTTTCTTTATGCATCAAGTCTTACATTAGGGTAGTGGCGGCCTTTGATATGTTTCCTGATATTTTTCAACCCGAATGGCATCACAGTGTGAAGGTAGTATTCTCCATGTCTTCCTCAGCCATTTTGATCTGATTGTATCTAGTATACCCATCCATAAATGATAGGAGGACATCACCAACGGTGCTGTCAACTAAAATGTCTTTATGTGGTAAAGGAAAGTCATCTTTTAGACTTGCCTTGTTGAGATCCCTAAAATCTATACACATTTGTACCCTTACATCCTTCTTAGGGATTAAGACTATGTTTGCTACCCATTTGGGGTACTGCCAATGCTGATAAAGCTAGCGTCAAACTATTTCTGGATTTCTTTGTTTATCTTCATGTCCGATTCTGACTTCATTCTACAGAGCTTCTACTTAACGATTTGACATCTGGATAGAGGGGAATCTTATATTCAACAATATCGCATGTCCTTAAAAGGCCAAGCGAACAAACCTATGAACTCCCTGAGGTGTAAGGTAAATTGTTCCTGCTCTACAGGGGTTAAGGATTTTCCTATTTAAATTTCTCAGGGTTCTTTAGTTGTCCCTAAGTTAATTGGTCATCTTCCATGACTTCGATTAAGTCTTTTAGGGCTGTTTCTTCATTTTCATCTTTATTAGAGGCAAATCATTTAGAACGAGATGAATGAGAGCAGTCATAAGTGAAAAAGTTCATCTTATTGAAATTGAAAATGAGTGCATCTAATGCTGAATTAGCAGAAGCAGAAGACTGACTCATAAACTCTATCCTAACCTACTGACTCTTAAACCCTATCCTAACTCCTATATTAGACTCTCCTAAGCCTATAGTGAAGACTTTTCCTTCCTCTTCGGCCTTCTAGGTCACTTGTGTGCAGTTCTTCATGCTGGCTTTAGTGATGAATTCAGTAGGCCTAAAACCTAGGTTAGCCATAGCAAGAGATAAGACAACAATGGGATCTTCCTTGTTCTTATACTTTTCCATTATAGTCAGCGTGATCAATCCAATCTGGTGTAGATTGGTCTTTGTCTTTCGAGGTGAGTGCCTCATCCTCAAGCAATTGACAATCGCTAAAGATTTCTGATCTTGGAAACCAGATTCCCTTTTCCTTTATATAGCAGGGCTCGAAGAAGCCATCAAAAGTGAAATAATCTCCCTAGCGAAGGAATTGTTCATTAAGAGTACGGAGATACGGTTTATGACGTAATCCTTCCAATATCCTTTCTTGCTTACCACTTTTCATGCTTGCACATTCTATTGGGCCTTAACTACTTCTTTTTGAGTGGGTTGGTACCCTAGCCAAACTTTTAATTTCCCTATTGGGTGAAGAGAAAGGTGGTCCAACCTTGTGCTCTTTGGCCCAATGGTGACCTTGGAAAATATCCCCATCTATTGAGAATGGCATTCACATTACGCTTTGAGTAAGGATCAAAGTCAAAGGGAGCTCGATCCTTTTCTAGGACTACTATCATTTTGAAATTGTAGAGTTCCTCGTCAATTTGGTTATGCTCTACTTACAATACCTGCTCTTTGCTAACAATAGTAGCACACATTTTGTCACCTTCGATGGTTACCGCTTTGCCTTTTATCTGCATTTTAATCTTCTGATGCAGCATGAGAGGACCTTTTGATGTTCATGGATAACCTGAGAGTATATTAAAAGTAGCTAGAATATCCAATACCTAAAATTTCGTCTCTTCTTAATAGGACCTACATTGATAGGCAGGAGGATAGTGCCTACAACTAGTTTTTTTTAAGTTGTCATATGCTCGAAGATGTGTTGAAGGTGCTGAGAGCTGGCTTTCCTTGATTTCCAACCTCTCGCTAGTTCTTCGAAGGTTGGCGTTCACAGCTGACTCATTATCTACCAGAGAGAGAGGGTATATGTTTGTGAAGGCAATTCATAGTTAAGTATAAGGCATTGTCGTGTGTGGTGCCTCCTGGTGGACGAACTTTGCTGTTAAAGGTTATACTCCCTTTACCAGTAGCGATTGAGCTTATGTTCTCTTTAGGTGTCATGTCGGGTGACATTATCTATTTCCTCTGAACTTTTTAGTTTCTATTTCCTTCTTACATTATCTAAGAAGTTATCTTCTTCACTTTCTACTAATAAGTGTTATTTTTGCTAGTTTTAACCTTTTAAACATAAGCAAAAACATGCAACGATTGGGGTGGCTTTGAAGGGAGATACAGGAATGGTGATAACATTGCGGAGAATGCCCTTACTAGAGACGTTGTCGCCAATTCTTCAGAGTATATCAACTCACACTTGTTCTTGTGAAATATACTGTGTGCATATACAAAATAACTGTCGGGTTTGTTTTACACTCTATTCCTTCTCAGTTTTGAGGTTGCTAGAATGAAGAAACTTTTTGGCATTGGCAGTGACAAATTTAATAATAGCAATCTCTTTCCTTCTGTACGATCTCTCATGGTCCAAAGCTTTAATCTGCCCGTTTTTTGGTCTTTCACGTCATTTTTTTAAAATTATGTGTGCTTCTTGATTTATGTTGCTCCTAAATAATTTGTAGCATGAAGGCATCATCTATACAGGGATTATTTGTAGTTTTACATCTCCCATATTAAAATATGGCTCTCAAGGAGAAATTAAAACTACTCAGACCAAGGAATGCACATCGAATGAATTATATTAGTGTTGTGGTGCATCTTTGCACTTTCAAGTACAAATAGAATGATTCAATGGCTGCTTTGTCTGAGAACCCTCTACGCACAAGTTCTCTGGGTCTCCTTTATTGTGGAAGGGAATTATTTAGCTAAAGGTGTCTATGGCAAACATGTGATCTTGATTTTCTCTAGGTGAATGTCAAAAGTCATCATTGCCTTGATTTTAAATCGTGCTGGTAGCTGATCAATGTACAGAAACATGGTTCTCTTGGTTAGTTACACTAATTCTAGTCTAATTTGGGCTTTGGGATCGGCTTCTTGGTGTGCGAATTCATTTAGGTGGCTAAGATTTAAGTCTTAATTATTGCCATAATGATATTGTAGCTCAGTGGCGGTCCCTTGCGCAATGCTAATCCATATATGTACTAAGAGTTCCTCTCTTTCAGCCCATCGACTCGCAAAAGCAAAATTAGTGCAGATCTTTTTATTGAATAGGGAAGGTTATTGAATCAATTAAAGATAAGTTGCCACACTTTGATCTTATTATTTGAAGGAATAGTCAGCTCAAAGCTTTTTTGTGGAAACTTCCCAAATATCACAGTAGTAGCACAACGTTGTAATGATAGTCATTCATTAACTGAGAAATCTTCCTTCAAATTAAGGATTTTCTTGATAGTCTTCGTGCTTGAAGAGGATAATGGATTGCCTGGGCAGTGGAGCACAGGACCGGAATCTATTTGTTTCGGTACACTAAGTGTAGTTTTATATCGCTATAAATCATTCAAAATGGGATCAAGGATTCTAGTTCTTTACGGAAGTTTTGATCTATTCCTAGTGTATAATCTTACGTATTCAGAGAAACAACATTCGAAATATGTTCGGAATGAGGTGGATAGATTTTCTAACCTTGTGAAATCCTTTTGGGAGGAACTCAATGTCTCTTCTTCCTTTACATTCATTCTAGCCAAAAAGTTGCATTTTTGCAAGTCGAAGCTCAAATATTGGAATACGGATGTCTTTGTCCACCTTGATACTAATTAGATGGCTAATTTAGTGGATAAGGTCAAGCTTCTATATGAAAAGGAGCAATAACAATCTCTCACATTTGTTGATAGATTTAGGAGGTTGGATCTTAAGAAAGAGCTGTCAAAGGTAAATAATTGGATAGACATCTTCTCGCGGCAGAAAGCAAAGCAACATTGGATTGAAGAAGGAGATCACAATACCAAATTCTTTCACAGGATGGCTAATAGTGGAAGAAAATTCAATGCTATTCGTAACATTAAGGTGGATGGTGAGTACCACTTGGAGTCTTCTTTTATTATTATGCAATTTCCCGATTTTATTTGATTTTTATCAAGAAGATCGACCATCTCGTTCATTCCTTGATGGTATTGATTATGATTCTATTATTTTTGATGCTGCTTTCAAGCTTGAAAAGGAGTTCTCCAAGGAGGAATTTTGGAATGCGATCAATGACTTGGGCAAGGATAAAGCTCCAGGTCCAAATGGTTTTAATATTGCCTTTTTTTGGCATTCTTGGAGTACTATCAAGGGGGAGATCATGGGACTTTTTGCTGATTTTCATAGGACTAAGATCTTTAAGAAAAGTCTGAATGCAACTTTCATCAGCTTGATCCCGAAAGTGGCAGGGCATATGACACTACGAAATTTAGACCCATCAATCTAGCCGAGAATATGTACAAAATTCTTCTAAAGTTTCTTGCCTTGAGGATGAGAAAAGCGATTGGCAAAATTGTCAGCCCTTATCAACATGCCTTTGTTCCCGGTCACCAAATTTTAGATACTTATTTGATAGCTAATGAGTGCATTGAATCCTATCTAAAATCCAACTGTTTAGGAATTCTGTGTAAGCTCCATATTGAAAAGGCTTTTGATTATGTCTCTTGGGATTTTCTTATATCCATTGTTGATAAAATGGGCTTCTATAGCAAGTGGAGGAGATGGGTGCACTTTGCATTTCTACCATTCGCTTTTCAGTTTTAATCAATAGTGAGCCCTCAGGTTTATTTGCTAGTTCAAGAGGGCTTTGTCAAGGTGACCACTTTCCCCCTTGTTATTTATCTTGGTGATCGAGTCACTTAGCAGAATGCTTATTAAAAGCAACTGACGAGAGTTTATTTGAAGGTTTCCAAATTGGTAACTCCCAATCCGCCAGCATGTTGATCTCTCACCTTTTCTTTGCTTATGGCACTCTTATTCTTTGCAAACCAGATGAGAGTAAACTTGGGCATTAAGGTGTGCCCTTCTCCTTTTTGAAGCAATGTCAGGGTTTAGAGTCAACTTATTAGAAGTGTTCTTCTACCTATTGATGAGTTCTCAAGCTGCATCACTTAGCTCATTTCTTTGGCTATGGGGTTAATTACCTGCCATCTTACCTTGCTCTCCCTCTCAATGAAAATTTTAAGAGAAAACTTGTGTGGGATCCTCTTGTTGAAAGATTCCACAAGAGATTGACGAGGTGCAAATCCTATGCCTTTGTCCAAAGGGGGTAGGCTCACCTTGTTGAAGAGCACTTTATGGAGCCTCGCTATTTATTTCATATCCTTGTTCACTATCTGAGCTAGCATCGCTAATCATCTTGAGAAAATCATGAGATTTGGTCTAACGATGAGACTAGTACTATCCTCCATTGGGTTAACTAGGGAGAGGTTTGTTATGCCAAGCACGAGGGAGGCGTAGCCATAAGACTTCTTCATCAAATGAATGAAGCACCAAAGACCAAGTGCCTTTGGCATTTTGCTAAAGGCTCTTTGGAAACATGTGATCATTGTCAAATTCAAGGTTCATAGTCGGGGTTGGTGGAGCAAGCAACGCACCAATGTCCATGGGATGGGTTATTGGAAATCCATTTTAGCTAGTTTGGCAGTGTTTCATATCCTTAGTGCATTTCGAGGTAAAGAGTGGGTTTGAACTGCTTTTTCGACATGATTATTGGTGCGGAGACCAATCTCTCATGTTTTAATTTCATCACTTTTTAGGACGACCCTTCATAAAGAGGCCACGATGCATGATGTGATCTCTTGGAAAGGTGGTCAAAGTCAAAGGAATATAACATTTTCTAGGAGCCCCAGTGATTGGGAAGAAGAGAGCATTTGCAAATTTTTTGCTTCAGTTGCCAAGGTGAAGGTTCTTCTTAAGGGTACTGATGAAATTATCTAGCCTCGTAACTCTAGTAACTCTTTTACTGTCAAGAGTTTCTGCCACAAGTTTTACGATAATGGGTGGCCTAATTTCCCTGTACAGGCTATTTGTAAGTCTAAAGTACCCCACAAAAGCATGCTTTTTTACTTGGGTGGCCACTAAAGGTAATATCCCTACAGAGAATATGCTTAAAAGGAGAAATTTTAACGGGCCAAGTAGTTGTCTCATGTGTGTTGAGGAGAAGAGGCAGTCTACCACCTCTTATTCATTGTAGTTGGGTTTCGTCACTTTGGCATTTATCTCTTTTCTTAATAGGTGTTAGATGGGTTCAGCCTTTCTCTATGAAAGATGTGTTGGTGGTGTGGAGAAGAAGAATGAACAAGAGTTGGGTTGGTAGTATTTTGAAGATGATTTCTTAGGCAATTTGGTGGTGTACATGGAAGGAAAGGAATAGTCGGATTTTTGAGGGCAAAGCTTTGTCATTGCAAGATTTTAAGTTCTACTTTTTGAGAATGTTGCATAATTTGAGTAATACAAGAAACATGAGTTTCTTGGATTTGGTAGATAATATCATGCATGAGAGTTTGAGGGTATGATATTTTTACTTTTGCCCGTTTTGTACATGGGACGCATCCTTTTGATGTCTTTCTAATACAACCTTTTGACTACTCATCCGGAAAAAAAAAAAAAAAAAAGAATCTAGTCCTCATAAAATCAGGTAACTTCCAACTGCATCAATAGAGAGCATTACATTCATTGAACTTCTTAATTATTCTTAACAGCTTTTGATCAAATACTCAATCTATGTATGATTTGACAAATCTGTTAATCAGATTACATTCCATCCCCCAAATCATCTTCTAAGTGTATAGTAGTTCATATCATCTCTTGAATTTGAGCTTTCTTCTCCTTCCTTTTCGACCCTGTTTCCGTTAAATCTGATCCCAGCCGTTTGCCCAAGCACGTGTAATTTTTGGGTTTTTTTTTTTTTACTTTTGGGGGGGTGTTTGGTATTGAGTTTATGCTCGAACAGCAGTTTCAACAGCAGTGGACTGAAGGGTTTGGTCGTGCTGCTGCTGCTGCTTCTGTTTCTCAGGTTCAGGTTCCCATATCTCAGGAAGTGCCTCCTTCATGTTGTGGATACTCCTTAAGGCATAGTCTGCCCCTGCAATCAGTTCTGACCTTCCCACCTGCATCCATTTCATCTTCCCCATCACTTCATAATTGTGGTTCTTTCAGATTAAGAAAAAGGGGAAACTTTTTGAGTTCTTTATGCACATAATAAAATTTGGTGCATGTAATCTGTTAGGTCTATGTCAATTTGGTGGGTGCTTTCTGATTAGGTTCCTGAAAGTGATTGGAGTGATCAATGTCTTTGTTGCCATCATCTTTTGCACTTTTCACGGGATCAAGGACAGAAAAACATGGTTTTGTTGGAAAATTATCAGAATATTTGTACGTTGCAAGGTAGGATAGTTTTCACGTAATTGCATCAGGACCAATTATCTTGTTCATATTGTTTGATATTTGTAGTTCTTCAATTGAATTTCATTTCATATCCAATTATTAATAAAGGACAAAATATAAAGTGAAACATTGAGTTGAATTGTTGAGCATTTTTTTCCCCCCTTCTTTTTTTATAGTACAAAGGGTCTGTTCTTTTCGTAGGTAAATAGGGTGGGTAAAAGGGTGAAGTAGGTTGAAGTAGGTTGAGGTGGGTTGAGATAGGTTGAAATTGGTATTTTTTTTTTTTAGGTGGGTTGAAATAGGTTGAAGTAAGTTGAAGTGGGTTGATGTTGGTTGAAGTTGGTTGAAGTTCGTATATTTTTTATGTGGTGGGTTGAAGTGGGTTAAAATAATAAGAATGTAACTAATGTGTGATAATTTATGAAGTGATCGAAATTTTGTGCAATTTTTGTTTATTCTTTTTTATTTTTTATTTTTTATTTTTATTTTTATTTTTTTATTTTTTATTTTTCTTTTTTCATTTTTTATTTTTTATTTTTTTATTTTTTATTTTTTATTTTTTATTTTTTATTTTTTATTTTTTATTTTTTATTTTTTTATTTTTTATTTTTTATTTTTTATTTTTATTTTTTTATTTTTTATTTTTTATTTTTTTATTTTTTATTTTTTATTTTTCATTTTTCATTTTTTATTTTTCATTTTTCATTTTTTATTTTTCATTTTTTCATTTTTTCATTTTCATTTTTATTTTCATTTTTATTTTTTATTTTTTATTTTTTATTTTTTATTTTTTATTTTTTATTTGTAGTTTTTATTTTTATTTTTTAATTTTTGTTTCTTATTTCTTTTTTTATTTCTTTTTTCTTTTTTTATTTTTTATTTTTTATTTTTTTATTTCTTGGTTCTTATTTTTTATTTTTTATTTTTTAATTTATTATTTTGTAATTTTTTATTTTTTAAATTTTTAATTTTTAATTTTTATTCAAAAAATAAAAATTAAAATTAAAAATAAAAAATAAAAAGTAAAAAATAAAACAAACAACGTCAAAAATAAAAAATAAAAAATAAAAATAAAAATAAAAAAGAAAAAAGAAAAAAGAAAAGAGAAAAAAGAAAAAAGAAAATAAAAAATAAAAAACAAAAAATTAAAAATTAAAAAATTAAAAATTAAAAATTAAAAATTAAAAATAAAATTAAAAATTAAAAATTAAAAGTAAAAAATTAAAAATTAAAAATTAAAAAATAAAAAAATAAAAAATAAAAAATAAAAAATAATGAACGAAAATTTCACAAAATTTCGATAACTTCATAAATTATCACACATTAGTTTCATTTTCATTATTTTAACCCACTTCAATCCACCACATACAAAATATACCAACTTCAACGCACTTTAACCTACGTCAAGCCACTTCAATCTAATTCAATCTATTTCAACCCATCTCAAAAAAAATACCTACCTCAACCGACCTCAACTTACTTCAACCGACTTCACCCTTTTCCCCACCCAATGTACTCACGAAAACAACAGGCCCTAAATAAATTATTAAAATTATGAAGGGGGTGGGTTGAAGTTGGTTCAAGTGGGTTGAAGTAGGTTGAGGTAGGTTGAAGTGGGTTGAAGTTAGTATTTTTTTTTTCAAGTGGGTTGAAATAGGTTGAAGTGGGTTAAAGTGGACTGAAGTTGGTAAATGTGGATTGACCCACGAAAAGAACATGCCCAAAGTATAGTTAAAATAGTTTTAATTTTTAACAGTCACGAACATACCTTTGTCAATATATGCAAATTTATCTTGAAATGCTAACATATTTATTACACCCACGAATTTGCAATTATCTCAAATATTATACCTCTTTTAGTTCGATTATAATCACAGATTTTATGTGTTCTGATTCTTTTGATTTTGATTGTTACTCATATCTAAGCTCGAAAACAGAGGAGATTTGCTTTGGATGATATGATTTAATGTCGTCCATTATCTTTGGAATCTTTGAAATTATTGGGAGGAAATGGATGAGGGTATGCTTACAATGACGGTGTGAAGTCCAGCTGCTTTCCCACTTGCAATGTTTCGAGTGCTATCATCAAAGAATATCTGACATTGAATGATATAAACCGCATCATAAAAGTATATCCTTTGAATCAAAGAGCTAAACAGAGCATATCCTATGTTCTCCATTATTATTCTTAAAAGATAGAGACAATTTGTAACAATACCTTATCCCAAAATAAATACGGAATAAAATTTCTTTTGCTTCGTACCAATGACAGTATAGACCGACGTCAACTGCAATTTCACTAGTATAGTACCCAATAATGGTTTATATTGATTTCTTATTGGAACACTCAAATTCAAATCCAATACTCCAAAAATTTCACCACCAGGCACGGTATGAGGAGGTTAATTAGCAGTCTTACTCTTGATTTGCAAAGTTACAAAGAGATTGGTTTCGATTGATCGTACATTTAAAAACCATAGACTATCTACAACTCCACAACAGATTAGAGGAAGTTTAGATAGATATTTTGCTTTAATTCGTAATTTCTTATTAGAACACTAGATACTAATTTATATGGATTGAGATGGTATAGTGTTTATAGAATAGATTTAAACCCAAAGTTTTATGTGATTGACTTCCTAGAATTTCATTAGTACTCAGTGAGCATCAGAGCTTTTGAAATCTCATTGAAATTTCATAAAGACGGTGAGCCTTACTGTCCGGTTAGGATCTAAGTTGGCGATAGAAATGGCTGCTTCAAAGGCTTCAATTGCTGGTTTGCAACGAATGCGTGCCTTGGACAGTGGATCATCTGGGTGATTAAGAGTTTCGAAGCATATTATGCCCTCAAAACAATCTTCTAACCCTAATTTCTTCAGAACTCGAACTGCGTGTGCCCTGTCCGAGTTGGTGAATACCTGCATCCCAAGAATAACCTGAATAAGTAACAGTTTGATTACAAACTGCAATGTAAAAGCTTTTAATTGATGAAATCAGTCCAGTTTGAATAACAAAAGCTCTTAATCCAATATTATTTAATGTATTCTGTTCATTAAGTGATTGTAAAACCATTTAAGTATTTAAATATCTTTGATCTTTATTGGTAAAGGGGCTTCTTTTTTAACTTTCATAGAACAATCGCGAAATATCAATCAGATGTACAATTCTTTTTGATAATAAACCAAAAAAATAAAAAACCGAACAAGTAGGTTGTTAATGGTCCCCATTATTGGTTGATAGAGAATCGAAGTATATTTAACAATAAATTGCAAAATGTTATAATTTTCACATATGATTTTTTTTTTATTAATTCAAAAATATTTATCCAGAAGCAATTCACAAAAAGAAAAAGGAAGTGCATTATGGGATGCTAGGACATGACATATGAGGTATTTGGTCGACCAACTTTCGAGTAAAAATATTCCCATTGATATTGGTCAACTTAATTCCACATACAATTCGTTTTAACAACCTTCTCAAGAAAGTTGCTTGTCACCTCCACTTTTCGAGCTTTTTAGGAGAATATTTAATTTCTCAAGTTAGGAGATGTTTTCTAGAAAAGTTGACAGCACCATAATTGTTTAACTCACTTTATGTTAATATACACACGCCTCATTAGAGAAATACAACTACTCACAATTTTGCGTTGAGGTGTGGACAGTAGGAGATTCCTCAATACTGGATCAAGTTTGAGTGTTTCATAAGGCAAACTTCCATGAACATACTCGTGAAATTCATCATTATCAAACTCATACCCTAGCACCTGAAATTATGTGTTATTGATGCCATTAATTATTCAATTTTAATACATAAATTAGAGATATGACAAAAATTGAAGTTGTGAGAAGAAAATTTTCACCTTAAGACCAGCCATGGTTGTGCCGTACTCCCTGTACAGATCGAGGCAAATTCTTGGTATCTCACTTTCCTCTACGTTCAAGTACTTTAACATATATTCTGTCATCACCCCCCCCCCAAAAAAAAAATCATCATCTATTTGTTGAGGGCTTAATCATCGTTTTTTCAACCGAAAAAAAAGGACTCGTGGGTACCTTCAATTTTTCTCCTACATGCTATGTTGATTCCAGTGCTTAATGGGTACAAAGTATCATCCAGATCTGAAATGTGAATAGTAGAATAAAATTAAGAGAATGTACACGACCAAAGAGCTTGGATTTTAAAATTTCCTTTTTCTTGTTGAATTGGAATAATTTGGAAACAAATAAACCAAAATTTAGCCAAAAACTAATATTCTGACTCCGTCTTTCGCAAATTTATAGAAAAAAACCAAAAAAAAAAGAAATAAATCAAGCTTGAGCTCAACTTGCTCAAGTATATGTCTTCCTGCTGAAATCAAACCCTTGAACTGATGTCTGATCAAGTTAAGTCTTAAGAGTTCGAACTAACTTAGCATAGCTTAATTATGAGCCCATTCAATTTAAAGGCAATCCCTAGTCAAGACTAATTCAAGAAATTCATCTAATATTTTTCACCTCGAGGCAAAGTGGAATGATTTCAATTCAAGATATAATTCACACTTCTATTAAAAACAAAGGGATATAGTTCACACTAGTTCATTTCTTTAACGACAGAATCTTTTCCAAAATCAATAGCCACACGTCTTTCTTTTTTTTTTTTTTTTTTTTTTGGGTGAAGAGGAGGGGGGTGCGGTCGGGAGGGAGAGAGTGTTTGGGAACTTACCAAAGAGCAAGCAATCATACTTGCCTCCATTAAAACTCCCAGCAGCCTCCATTTTCCTGAGGCACCTATAGCAACAACTCTACCAGGTAGGTACCACATATATACCAACATTGAATACTCAATCAAAAATTAACAACCACAAAAAAAAAAAAAAGATAGGGGAGAAACAAAATTTAATATATGCTCAATATATATAATTAAGTATTACCTTAGTTTTCAACAAGCTAGGCAAACAAGCTTCAACGAATACACATATCAATTGCAGGCTGAATAGACCTATTTATAAGAATCTTATCAGAGATATTTACGGCTAGAGAGAGAATGAAAGAGCATATGTTGTTATATTATAAGAACGTGGCCTTTCCTGTTTTCTGTATTTTTTGGGTGATGACCACATTTTCCACTTGATTTTTTCCGTCTCCAACTAATTCTCCGTTGCGTAGAATTAAGCAAGTATTGGCCACAAAAATTGGAGTTTTGTTTCTTAGGGAACTTATCTTTTACTTGGTTAAACTCGAATTTGAAGTCTTATTTAAGAAGATTAGGTATCCAACTATTCAACTGGCCTATATTAATTTTTACATTTAGGGTGTGTTTGTTAGGGGTAAAAATTATTTTTCTGTAAAATGATTTTCTCATATTACGGTGTTTGGTAAAATAAGGAGGGTAAATTTGTTCTCAGGGGAAAATAATTTTTCCTAGATTAATAAAAGAAAATATTTTCACTTTAAATGGACCAAAAGTTGATTTTATGTTTCTTTGGCGCTAATACGGTTTCACATTCTTTCTCTCTTCCTTGTGTATTTCCTTGACATATGGTTCAAAGGTTAAGGATATTTTCAGCAGTTACAAGGGGTGGTTACCTTCTCTCTCTCTCTCTCCCCCCTCTTCTCTCAGCCAGCCCGCTTGCACAGAAAGGTCACTATGTGACCTCGAGCTCCACCCACCTTCTCACCCTTAGCTAGGTCATCGCTGGACCATCTCTTAGCATGGGCTCCTTGCTGGTGGAAGCACAGAGCATATTGCCGGCAGAAAGGTGGAGGTTTGGAGGTGAGTCTAGGTGCCGGCGTCTGAGACCACCCCATTCCTAGTGGCGACCTGATTGTTGGAATTCCCTGCTTCTATATTAGCTCCTGCTTCTCTATATCGTAGTGCCCTTGATGCTTCTATAACTGCCATTGTTAGTATTAGCTTTATTTGTATCATTATTATTGAAGATGGTCACCTGGTTGTGAGCCAACATTTCTGAAGCAATCACCCATCTCTCTCTGTCTCTCTCTTCGTCGATTCCAACCTTCTTCGTCAGGTGCGCCTCTTTCGTCACTCTTAGCTCTACACTTCACTGTAAGTTCGTTTTCACACGGCTCGGATCGGATCCTTGATGTAACGCAATTCCGTCAATTTGATTTCACATTTCGTCTTGATTTTGCATTTTGTGTCCTTTTTTTGCGTAATTTCTGTGAATTTGACTTTTTCCTCGCCTCGTAGTGGGTAATTGTGTTGAAATTGGTGAATTATCAGAATTACAGCTTAGGATTCTCTAACTTCGTTCATTTTGGGGGACCTGTCTCTGTTAAGTCACCTCTTGTTTGGTTGCTTATTAAGCAGGAGGATCGTGGAGGACCAAATTTCTGGATTGTCTGCGTTAAATGAACCACTATCTGTTCAGATCTCAGTGGTGGCCGGTTCAGCCAGTGGAAGCTGATGAGATTTCAGTGCTGTTTAACACATCACACTATCTTTTTCAAATCAATTTTACGGCATCTTTTATTTGTCTCAATTGTGAGTAGCTTTGTTGCTTGTTTTTAGCTGGTGCTGTCAAATTTCATTTTTACCATTTGTGCATCTGGGCACCTTTTCCTTTTTTACCAGTAGTTATATTTGTTTATCTCTCTTAGTTTGCATCCCCTTCCAGTGTTCCTTTAAAATTAAAATTTTCTTTCCTTCCTGCTTTGGGTTATGTGTTAATTGATGCTTGGTTTGTTTATTATGCTGTAGGCGATGTTTCTTTCTTTATTTCTTCTTTCATCCTTCCACTCTATTCGGTTCTTTAATCAACTCTTCACTCTGTGATCTTCATTTTTTTTGTCGTGATTGAGTGTTTTATTTCTGTTTTTACTATTATTTGTACTATTGCTATAGGTATTAGTTTTATTCTTTATTGCGTTCATTATTATTGTTGTTGTTGATGGTTTTAGTATTATAATACTAAGTTTATAGTTCTTTGCAGCCAGCATCTCTTTACCTTTTAGTTTCAGTGCTTGGTTCTTTTTCGAATTTTTGGGTCCACCCGGGGATTTTTTTGGTGAGCTTTTTTCGCTTACTCCCTCATAAATCCTCAGCGCAAACTTTTTGTGTTTTTAGTAGGATCTATTAGTGCATTGCGGGAGGTGGTCATTGGCAGCTTAAGCTAGTGGCGAGCAATGTAGTAGCTTCAGCCAGTCCTCCGGGGGGTAATAGGGTTAGGAGGGGTGTCGAGTTTCGGAAGGTGCGCCTAACATCTTGGAATATTGGGTCTCTTATGGATAAGTCGATAGAATTAGTTAAGTCTTTGCATAGGCGTAGGATTAGCATAGCGTGTGTTCAAGAGATGAAGTGGGTAGGGGCTAAAGTTAGAGAAGTTAATGGGTACAAACTATGGCATTCGGGGTCAATCAAGGCGAGGAATGGAGTTGACATTTTGGTTGATAAGGAGTTGGTAGACTTTGTTGTTGAAGTGAGGTGTAAGAGTGACCGGATTATGGCCATTACGGTTTTGGTGGGTTCAGAAATCATAAATGTGATTAGTGTTTATGCTCCTCAAATAGGTCTGTCGGATGATATTAAGAAGATATTTTGGGAGGATTTGAATATGGTCACCCAGGATGTACCTCAGAGCGAGAAACTTTTCATAGGAGGAGACTTTAATGGCCATATTGGTGTTGACTCAGATGGGTATTATACAGTCCACGAGGGTTTCAGTTTTGGGGAGAGAAACTGTACTGGACTTTGCAGTGGCTTATGAATTGTTGGTGGTAAACTCATATTTTAAGAAGAAGGAGGATCACCTGGTGACCTTTAAGAGTGGCTCCTTAAAGACCCAAATTGATTTCTTCCTGATGAGGGCAGATAGTCGGAGGTCTTATAAGGATTGTAAGGTGATTCCTAGTGAATGTCTAGGGACTCAGCATAGGTTGCTAATGTTGGATGTGGAGTTCAAATATTCAAAGTGGAAGAAGATGAGAGTCGGGGACCCTAAAGTTAAGTGGTGGACCCTCACGAAGGAGAACGCCGTATTATTATCAGAGAGGATTACTAAAGAAGGAGCTTGGAGGGGGGTTGGGGATGCATATACAATGTCAGAGGCAATGGCAGATTGTATTCGAAGGTCGGCTAAAGAAATACTAGGTACTTCTAGAAGAGGTGGTAACAAAATGAAAGATGCCTGGTGGTGGAACGAGAAGGTAAAGGAGAAAGTTAATGAGAAAAAAGAGGCAAATGCTGATTTCATGAACAGTGGAGCAGATAAAGAGAGAGAGGTTAGGAGAGTTAAATATAAGGCAACTAAGAAGGTAGCCAAGAAAGCTGCAACAGTAGCTAAGAGCATGACGTTTGATAGATTATATCGTATACTGGGGACCAAGGAAGGGAAGAAGGAAATCTTTAAACTGGCGAGGGCTAGTGAAAGAAAAACGAGGGATTTAAGTGGTGTGAGGTACATCAAGGATGAAAATGATAAGGTGTTGTCTGAGGATGCAAAAATCAAGGAGAGATAGCAAATGAACTTTTTTAAACTCCTCAATGGTGAAGTGATGGAAGATTCTTGAAGTAAGGACAGAGAGCGTAGTGAGAGGCGACTTGATCCGCGAGTATGTGGTCATATCAGCAAGGACGAGATTAAAGAGGCCTTAAAGAAGATAACCAATGGGAAGGCAGAGGGTCCAGATCAGATACCGGTAGAAGTGTGGAAGTGTTTGGATGAAGAAGGATTAGAATGGCTAAGACAGCTTTTCAAGATTATTTTTAGGGCCGCTAAGATACCCAAAAAAGGGAAGTCTAGTACAGTCATCTCTCTGTACAAGAACAAAGGTGATATTCAAGATTATAATAATTTTAAGGGCATAAAGTTACTCAGCCATACAATGAAGTTATGGTAGAGGGTGATTGAGAGAAGGTTACGAAAGGATGTTTCGATTTCAGAGAACCAATTTGGTTTTATGCCAGGCAGGTCGACCATAGAGGTGATTTACTTCCTTACAAGGCTCATGGATTTGTACAGAAATAGAAAGGTGGATCTTCATATGGTGTTCATTGACCTGGAAAAAGTATATGATAGAGTTCTGCGTGAAGTGTTATGGAGATGCTTGGAAGAGAAAAGAGTGCCACCCTTGTATATTCGACTTATTAAGGATATGTACGAGGGAGGTAGGACGTGCGTTAGGATGCCAGGAGGGGTCACCAATGACTTTTTCGTTGGTATGGGCCTGCATCAGAGTTCCGCCTTAAACTCTTTTCTTTTCACTCTAGTTATAAATGAACTCACAAGAGGGATTCAAGATGCGTTATCATGGTGTATGCTATTTACAGATGACATTTTTCTTATTGATGAGACCAGACAAGGAGTAAATGACAAGTTGGAATGATGGAGGCATACGCTGGAAGCTGGAGGTTTTAGAGTAAGTAGATCGAAAACGGAATACCTTCATTGTTGTTTCAGTGGAAGGGTAGATGCGGGGGGAGAAGTCACCCTGGATGGGAGACCGACACCTAAGGTCAATAACTTTAAGTATCTAGGCTCATTCATTCAGCAGAATAGGGATATTGACGAAGATATTAACCAGCGAATAAAAGTGAGTTGGCAAAAATAGAAGTATGCCTCAGGTATGCTGTGTGATAAGAGGGTGCTCATAGGATTGAAAGGCAAAGTCTATCGCATGATAGTTAGACCGGCTGTTCTTTATGGATCAGAATGTTGGCCTCTAAATAAGACGCAGGTTCAAAGGTTGATGGTAGCAGAGATGAGGATGATTAGGTGGATGTGTGGTTACACGAGAATAGACAGAATTAGGAATGGAGTCATCAGGAACTTAGTTAAAGTAACTCCTGTCGAAGATGAGATGAGAGAAACAAGACTCCGATGGTTTGGCCATGTGAAAAGGAGGAGTGTGGAAGCTCCAGTGAGGAGATGTGAGATGATTAACATCCCCGAAGGCAATAGAGGGAGCGGTCGATCAAAGAAGAGCTTGGACGAGGTGATTAGAGAGGACTTGAGAATTGTTGATTTAACGGAGGACCCGGCTTAGGATAAGAGGCTGTGCCAGGATAGAATTAAGATCTTAGATCACAGAGAATCGATCCCATAGTTGTCTTTTGGTTGCAGTGGCTTATTACTGGTGGTGGTTTTTTCGTATGTCATGTATGTATGCAGGTAGTACTTTCTTCTGGAAAGAGACAGCGTTTGCTTACTTCTGGTTGTTAAGGTATATTATCTTCCTCTGATATATTGTTTTTATGTTTCATAGCTTCAGCAACTTTTCTTTTTAATTTATCTTAGTCATTCCTTGCTATCTGTCCTTAATTTTCCCATTAAATGTTTTCATAAAAACTTTCTTCTATAAAATATTTTCATAAAATTCTTTTTTGTGGGTCTCTTGAAATCAGCCTCTCTACAGGTAAGAATGCCGGTAGAAGTAAGGTTGCCTACAACTAGATCCCCCCAGACTCCGTGAAAGCGGGACCTACACTGAGAGGTGGTGATGGTGGTGTTGTTGTATGGTTCGAAGATTAAAGCAGTGACATAGTTCGAAGATTAAGATAGCTGTTCGTGCCAAAAATATGCTATTTTTATGATGCTTTTATACCTAATTTATGCTCATAGTAATAGTTATTTTTAGATTTTTAGTTGATTTTATTTTGTTTTATAGGTATTGAATAATTCGGGAAATAATGCGGAAAAAGATGAAGAAATGCCAAAAATGAAGAATTGCGATAAATTGACTCAAACCCGACCCAAATTCCTTAGCCCATTATCTTCTATAACCCAAACAAAAAAAAAAAAAGAGATAAACCTAAAAAAAAAACCTAGGTACGCGCCTCACATGTGACTCCTAACCCCCTTTTCTCCTTCTCTCTCCTCTCGGCGAAACAGACCCTGAGCCCCCAAAGACCCATCTTCCATCTCCTCACTCACCCTGTCTCTCTTTCCTCACTAAACCCAGACAACGACCCCCCATTCTCGCTAACCTCATCCCTTTCTACTCAAAACCACGCACCACCACACCCTCACAGCACATCACCATGAAAAGTGACCATCGACATCAGGGGAGAAATCGAGATAGGGCTCAGCTATAAAGGAGGCAGCGTCGATCGAATCTGGGTGTCAATTTTTAGGGTTTAGTTACGTTTTTATGTGCAATTAGGGTTCAGATTTAAAGCTTTCAGTTTAGATTAGATTTTAGATTCTAGGGTTTAATTTCATGATCTTGTTCATCTTCAAATTTCTCTGTCGATTTCCAGATTTGATTTCTTTTGTGAGTTTGGTGCAATTAATCTCGATCATGTTAGTTTGAATAGAGTATTTGATAGTAACTTTGAATTCTGGGTTGATGTTGCTGTTTTGGGGCTAGGGCGCCCTATTTTGATCCTCTGCTCCGCCAATATCATCATCTTATGGTCACAAATTCTGGGTTTGATTCTTCATCTCATACTCCTTTCTTTTTAAATGTTGCTAATAAATCCAGAAATCCCCCTTCCCTACTGCTACGCTCTATTCAGTTCAGTTTTGGTGCTCTGTTTTCTGTTTCCTTCATGAAATGTGGTTAATTCGATTATCCTTTGATTTTAGTTGATTTTAGTTTAGTCTGGTTGATTTTAGTTGAGCTAATTAGTTTGGTTCATTAGTTTAATTTCATACGTACTTCAATATGGTTGAATTTGGTTTTGCTATTCCATCTAGTTTAAAGGATAATAGAATTTGTGAATAAGTAGGGATTATTTAGAATTTGATTTCTTTATAACCTATAATCTTAGTTGTTCATTGTTTAGAATGATGCTAGATTAGTTTAATTTCGTTCTAAGTGACCTTGATCTCTTTCATCGTCCTTGTGGAGATGACCCCTAAGTACTATGACAATAGTCATATACTTGCGACAATATTTTACACTCGAAATTATCGTACAATAGCATATTAAAGATTGACAAAACTGTATCATCCCAATGTCAATACTGATACTGAGGCAATGAATCTAACATCCATGATTTCATCGAAATCCAAAACACTCTATAATTTATCGTCAGGACTAAGAAGATAAAGAAACACATTAGATTTTTCCTCATCTTTGTTTGGATTTCTACTTGAAGATGGGAAATCGATAAGCATTGCCAACATCAAATTATTGGCAGTAGGTAAGATCAAAAAAATTTACAAATGTACAGTACATATTGGTACAACTTTGATCTGGATGACACCACTATTGTAATATAATTCCTCAAAGAATAAAATATAAATTCCCATTTTTCTAAATATCTTACTTATTTGTTTTTTCACTAAGGCACCACTTTTAAACTTTTTTGTTCATTTTTTGGTAATCGAACTCATTTTCCAGAAATTTTCATTTCTTATTTTGCCAAACAACAGAAAATATGAGTTGAAAATCATTTTGCATGAAAAATCATTTTACATGAAAAATGATTTTCTAGGAAAGTGGTTTTTAACCCTCCCAGACACAACCTTAAATTATTTGTGGCCATAATAATTTTTTAAAAATAAATATAACTCACTATGCAATTTGCTAACTTCAATGCAGGATTTGAGTCCACCCCAAATTTTGTTTTTTAGGTTTTTGTTAATTTAGATAATATGAAGAAAAACAAGAGAAAAAATGGTGTTAAATTTGGTAATGTTCATTGGGGCTTGGAGGGAAAAAAGGCATGAAAGATTTGGTATTAAGTGGAATTTATCGATGGCATAAGTATGGTAATTGAATTGCCCTTAATGCAAGCTTGTACATGAATTTGAGAACTAATTCCCTTGGCGTTTAAGTCATCTACATTATAAATAGGGTTTGTAAGGGTTGATTGAAATCATCCCAAAAAGTGAAATAGGGATCCTCTTGACTCAATGTAGGGTCTTGAGTGGGTAGTATTCTCTCGACCCATCTTAAGTGACGTTGTGAGGCCAGGGATTTATGGGGTATATCCCTGGCATCCCAAGTCCTGAGTAAGGGAAAAGCATGTTTTGAGAGGTAATAGATTTGTGAATGTGAGGGGGGGACTCAAACATTAGCTACTTGAGACTTAGAGTGCATATTGTTATGAGTGTGCCTAATTGCAATATATCTTTTCTTATTATAGTGGATGCTACAACATTTGTTGTTTAGACTGTAGTTTTTCTCCACGTTCGTTCCCTACAAGTGTATTAAAACAGGGTTTAAACATAACAAATGGTATCAAAGCTGGTTGTAATCGACTAGTGGAGAAACATATCTATCGAAGCACATACAAGAAAAGACGAGAGGTTCGTGATTCCTTGATAGTTTATGGGCCAAGAAGATGATTATATTTCTTAATCATTGATGGATTGGGTGAAGTTGATTGACGGATTCAGGAGACTTAAAGCTGCGAACAGATGGTGAGGATATTTTTTTTGGTCATTGGTAAATTTTGATAGAAGATTGAAAAGTTGAAGTTGATGTCGTTTTTTACGAGTCGAAGGATGAAGTTAAAGCTAATTGATATATTGAGTTTGGGAGCCGAAGTAGCTACCGCAACAAGCATGTAGTTGACATAATTTTAGATTTATGTTTATTAGGTTTTTGTTAATTATAATAGTTTGAAGAAAAAGAAGAGAAAAAAATAGAGAAAGGGGAAAAATAGAAAAAGAAAAATAAGGAAGATGGCAAGCGGGGGAAAGGCACGTCATTCATCAATGGCATAAATATAGAAATTGGTTTTCCCTTTACGCAAGCTTGTGTATGAATTTTGGAACTAACTTTCCTGGTGCCTAAGTTATGTACAATATAAATAGGGTTCTCAGAAGTTTATTGAAATCATTTCAGAAACTGAGAGAGAGATCTTCTTGACCCAATATGGGATCTTGAGCGAGTGGTACCCTCTTGACCGAATGTGCCATCTTGAGTGACGTTGTGAGGCTGGGTATTTGTGGGGTATGTCCCAGTCGCTCGAAGCCCTAATTAGGAGGAGAATGTGTTTTGAGGGGTGATAGATTTGTGAGTGTAAAGGATGACCCAAACACTAGTTAGTTGAGACTGAGAGTCTGTAGTATCATGAATGTACCAGTTGGAATCCATTTTTTCTATTATACTGGATAATGCACCAATTGGTGCTAGAATGTGGTTTTTCTCCTCAATGTGGAGGGGTTTTCTACGTTAAATTTATGGTATTCCTTCTCTTGTAATGTGTATGTACTCGTATCTAGGCTTGCTAAATTTTAGATTACGCTTCGTTTCCCAACAAGTGGATTAAGGTGCGTTTACACCCAACAAATGGTATCAGAGTTGGTTTCAATCGATAGGGGGAGGAACAGATCTAGCAAAGGCACACACAAGAGTAGATGAGAGATTAGTGATTCCTTAATAGTTGATGATTCAAGGAGATGGTTATATTTCCTAACCGTTGATGGAACGGGTGATGTTGATTGATTGATTCAGAAGACTTGAAACTGCGCACAGATAGTGAGGATGTTTTTGCGATCATTGGCAGATTTTGAAGGAAGACTAAAAAGTTGATGTTGATGTCGTGTTTCACAAGTCGAAGGAAGATTTATGTTTATTAGGTTTTTGTTAATTAAAATACTTTGAAGAAAAAGAAAAGAAAAAAGCAGTGAAAAGAGAGAAAATAGAAAAAGACAAAAAAAAAAGATGGAGGGGGAAAAAGGTAGTCACTGAGGTGTGCTGTCGGTGATGTTGAATTTGGTTATGTTCATTGGGGCTTGCATAAAAAAAAAATGCATTAAAATATTTTTTATTAAGTGGGATTCACCAATGGCATAACTATAGTAATTGGCTTGCCCTTTACAACAACTTGTGCATGAATTTGGGAACTAATTCCTGTGGTGCCTAAGTCATCTACAATATAAATAGGGTTCTTAGAGGTTATTAAAATCATTCCCGAAAGTAAGAAAGGGATCCACTTGACCTAATATGGGATCTTAAGTGAGGGGTACCTTCTTGACCCAATGTGGCATTTTGAGTGATGTTGTGAGGTCAGGTATTTGTGGTGCATATCACGAGCACCTGAAACCCTGAGTAGGTGAGAGCGGGTTTTGAAGGGTGACAGATTTGTGACCGAAACACTACCTAGTTGAGACTGAGGGTGCATAAGGTTATAAGTGTACCTAGTTGTAAATCTATCTTTTCTTATTATAGTAGATGTGCACTAATTGTTATTGGACCGTGGTTTTTCTCCTCAATGTGGAGGGGTTTTCACGTTAAATTTATGTTATTCCTTTATTGTAATGTGCATGTGCTCATATGTGTGTTTGCTACATTTTATGTGACAATTCAGCTCCCAACAAGTGAATTAAAGTGGGCTTAAATCTAACAAGTGGTATCCAAGTTGGCTTCAATCGACTGGGGGAGGAACAGATCTATCCAAGGCACACACAAGAGAAGATAAGGTATTGGTGATTCCTTTATAGTTGATGGGCCAAGAAAAAGGTTATGTTTCCTTATCATTGATGGATCGTGCGATGTTGATTGATGGATTCAAAAGACTTGAAGCTACACACAGATAGTGGGGATCTCTTTTTGGTCACTGGCAGCTTTTGCTGGAAGACTAAAAGGTTAAAGTTGATGTTGTGTTCTGTGAATTGAAGGATCAAGTTTAAGATAATTCGTATATTGATTTTG
The DNA here is from genome assembly GCA_029747015.1 of Carnegiea gigantea. Classification (NCBI taxonomy): domain Eukaryota; kingdom Viridiplantae; phylum Streptophyta; class Magnoliopsida; order Caryophyllales; family Cactaceae; genus Carnegiea; species Carnegiea gigantea. The sequence continues at coordinate 473,116 of JAKOGI010000084.1, read as the reverse complement.
TGACTGATGTAGTTGCTGCAATGAGCACGTAGTTGACATAATTATGGATTTATGTTTATTAGCTTTTTGTTAATTAATAGAAAAAAATAGAGAAACGAGAGAAAATAGAAAAGAAAAATAAAAAAGATGGAGGGGGAAAACGGCAAGTCATTGACGTTTGTTGCCAGTGATATTGAATTTGGTAATGTTCATTGGGGCTTATAGAAAACACTGCATGAAAATATTTAGTATTAAGTAGGATTCATCAATGGCATAAATATGGTAATTGGCTTGTCCTATATGCAAGCTTGTGCATGAATTTGGGAACTAATTTCCTTGTCGTCTCAGTCGTGTACAACATAAATAGGGTTCTACGGGGTTGATTAAAATCATCATAGAAAGTGAGAGAGGTATCCTCTTGGTCCAATGGGGGGTCTTAGGTGGATGGTATTAGGAGTGTTCATTATTCGATGATAAACCTCTACTTCAACCCCATTTTAGCCCCTATTTGACTTCTTTTCTCTAGTATTTTCATGTTCGATTGCATTGAGAAAGGGTCAAATCGGCCTCCTTTAGCATATATTTAGCTCATACAACGTCTCTCTACACTTTCAGAGATTTTACTAAAGGACCAGTACGGTAGATGATATTTAGCAGAAAGGAGTGCGAAGGAGGTGAGTTTAAAGTCGCGAAAGAGGTCGCTCAACATCACATGGAAGTCCCAAGGATCAAGCACGGGCACCCCATGCGGGGAGGCACAACCGTGCCACATAAAACCGGCACAACCAGCCGGCTAGCAATGTGGCACGATCTGGCCGTGCCATGTGGCACGACCATGCCACCTAGCTAGTGCCGGTTGGTTGGGTCATGCCATGTGGCACGACCGTGCCCCCTCCTTGGCCTGCGCGACTTAAGATTCCATCGGGGCTGTTTTGAGGGGGATCGAGTTTTCTCTTGGGGGCTTTTCTCTGAGGCGATTTTGAGGGTTTTCTTAGGAGAGTTTAATTGTTCCTTTACATTCAATTTATAATTATTGAAGATTAGTTCTACTTCGATCAAACAACCAATCCAAGTTTGTTCTCTGATTCTCTCTCCCTTTTGTTGCTGTTTTAGAGTTTAATTGAATCATGTTTAGTACATTGATAGTTGAATTGTTAGAATTTAGTATGATTTATGGCTAATCCCCTAACTTAGGTTGGGATTAAGGCCGATTATGTCTAGTTGAATTAAGATCTAGCCCCAATCCCCTATTTTCTCATACTTATATTCATGATTTCTACAATGCACACCAGGTATTCGATGAAATGCTCGAAAGAGTGTTCGTCCATTATTATTTGGGTTTAGGAGAGCGTTGAAAGACGGAACCTTTACCTAGCGTGACTTAGTAGACAATTAAAATTTTAATATGAAAATAATTAAGGTTCTAATTAAGATTCGAGATTGTAGATCTTGTAATCCTGTGACATTTAGTTATATGAAAAATAGGTGACTACAATTCTAGGATTAGTCTTTAACCCTTGAGAGAGGGAGGAGATGGGCTTAACTGGCAATCTATCTACTCATGATGCATGCTTGGGATTAGTAATTGGTTCAGCTAACATAATTGTGCTAATATATCAACCTACGTGCTTTAGTATCTTATTTTCTCATTCAACCTTTTTGTTGCTACTATTTCCTTAGTTTAAATCCAAACATACAACTTAGTCTGATCTAGATTGAGCATTTGAATTAGTCCGGTAATCGAAAGCAAGCTCCCTGTGGAATACGACCCGTACTTGTCGTCGCTAACTACGATTGGCACCATGCACTTGCAGTAATTTAACATAACAAGTTTTTGGTGCCGTTGCTAGGGAGCTTGTTTCTTTCGATATTGGAACTGATTAGGATACTCTATACTGGACCTTTGTTTTTTCTTTTTGTAGTTTATCCCTTTCTTTCCTTTCGCTTGATACCTTTTATGCTAGGTATAGTGTTTACTTTTGTATGCGCAGGAGGAGGGGAATCAAGACCTTGTCCCACTCCATCCTGAGATAGAAACAGCAGCACGCCAGCGCCGCGGAGAAGCAAGAAGGAGGAAGAAAGTAGAAGCAGTGATGGCGGGGCAAGAGCAAAGGGTGTTACAAGATTATGCTATGCCACAATCGTCGAGTATCATGTCTTCCATAATGAGCCCAACGACTAAGGCACATAACTTCGAGCCCCATCCAGCCCTGATTTCTTTAGTGGAGAAAGACCAATGCGGTGGGAACCCTTTTGAGAACCCTAACATGCACCTTCGCAACTTTTTTACGAAGTGTGATACTAATAAGTTGAATGGGGTGCCTGCTGATGTAATTCACATGAGGCTCTTCCCATTATCTTTGAGAGACAAAGCCAGTGATTAATTACAAAATAAAGAGCCTAACTCGTTCACCGCATGGGAGGTTCTCTCCAAAGCCTTCCTCAGCAAATACTTCCCTCCTAGCAAGACTGCAAAGCTGAGGACTGATATCACTTCCTTCTCTCAGAGAGATGGGAGTCCCTGTATGAAGCCTGGGAGAGATTCAAGGACTTACAGTGGCAGTGCCCTCATCACGGCGTCCCTGACTGGCTTCTAGTTCAGACATTCTATAATGAGCTAGAACAGTCAGTCAAGATTTCTGTAGATGCCATTGCAAGAGAAGATCTTATGGGGAAGTCTATTGAAGCAGCCAAGGCATTATTGGAAGAGATGGCTTCCAATAACTACCACTGGTCGAGCGAGAGAGCCACCCCGATGAGACGCAGTGGTAAGTATAACATCAATGCAGTTACACTCTTAGCCAGCAGAGTGGCTGCCTTAGCTCAGCGGCTTGACATAGTAGGGACTTCCTCCATCCCTGCTAGTTCTTCGAGCTCACTTGGAGTCTGTGCGATGTGTGACACTTGTGATGTGCAGGTGCATACATCCGTTGAGTGCTTCAATGGCCCCTCTTCCATTGAGCATGCCAACATTGTCCATAGCTTCAATCCCCAACCATAAAACAACTTAGGATAGAAGAGTTACTCCAACCCCTCCTACAGAAACCTCAAGCCTCCACCTCAAAATGCTATACAGTTACCTGGCTAGTAGTACAGAGCCCCCTACAATCCTCCACCCCCACCTCTACAACCTAAGTCAAATTTGGAGAGTCTCATGGAGTAATTCATAGCGACTCAAACTGGGACTAATGATGCTCTTTGTTCATCAATCAATTAGTTGACCTCCAAGTTCGACGCTATGGCTATGCACCCGAGGTAATGGACACCCAGATTGCCCAAATTGCGCAGCAAGTCAGCACCTTATCCAGGCCTTAGGGGCAACTACCAGGCCAACCTGAAACTAACCCCCGGGGCTATGTCAATACCTTTTCTACAATGGGTGAGGGGTTAGAGAAGAGCCTTGTGATGGTTCTCCAGGAGACAGTTTCAGCTCCTAATTTTGCAGGAACTAATGAACTGAAAGAAGAAGAGACTCTAAGCGCCATTGGGAAGGTCAGTTATGCACCTCTAGTTCGCTCCTATCAGCCGCCAGCACCCTACTCTTAGAGGCTAGCGTGGGCCAAGTTATTTCAGTTTGAGCCCAAATTTACTAGATTCCTGGACGTGCTGAAGTAGATTTATGCGGATACTCCTTTCTTGGAAGTCCTCAAGAAAGCACCATCCTATATATAATTTTTAAAGAAGCTTCTTTCTAGGAAGGGGGAGCATGGGGGAGCTTCGGTGGTCCCCATTAGAGAGGTGTGCAGCTCTATTCTATAGAGTCATCACCTTCTAAGTTACAGGACCTAAGCAGTTTCTACATTCCCGATGCTATAGGGGATTTACAGATTAAGGGAGCTCTTTGCGACTTAGGAATTAGCATCAGCTTGATGCCTCTCTCCCTTTATAGGAGGCTATAGTTGCAGGACTTGAAATCCACTAGTCTGGCCATTTAGCTCGCAGATTGCTCCATTAAGCAACCTATGGGTATCTTGGAGGATGTCCTTGTTCAAGTGGGTAAGTTCATCATCCCTTGCGATTTTGTCATTATGGATATGGATGAGAACTCAAAGGTGCCTATCATCTTGGGGAGACCATTCTAGCTATAGCTGGGGCAGTAATTGACGTACAGGCGGGTACCATATCTTTTCAGATGTGTAGGGAGAGGGTAAACTTTTATTTCCCTCCACCCACACCACCTTCTGTGCCTGTTATTCCCCACCCTCCGCGGTTACTCCCGATGTTGTTTTTGGAGGTGATGTATTTGATGGAGATGAGGGACCCCGCATGCTGTCTGGGAGTTCTTCTACCTTTTCTGCAGCCGGCACGGCTAGTTTTGGGTTTATTTCTGTTTGTGCTGGGGACGTAGTGGATTTTACTCCACATTTTCACACCTCCCCTAGTCCACCTCCCGTGCCATTATTGTCTACCATTTGGAGGTAATGATCAAGCTAAGGACCTTAAACAAGCGCTTCTTGGGAGGTAACCCAAGTATTTCTTTGCTTTTGAAAAAAAAAAAGAAAAAATGTGTTTTTCTCTCCCCCCGCCCACCCTTTTCCCCTGGATGCTATTAGTTCTACCCTTTCCTTGGCCTTTTCTATGTCCTTTTCATTGAGGACAATGAAAACCTCAAGCATGGGGGGGTGAGCTCGTAGCTCTTTGGTGAATTGTAGATTTTGGAGTGTGGGTTGAATGACATCACTTGCATGTGCATCATATAGATAGGATGACATGTAGTTTTACTAGGTTGTCTTTGTAATTTTTTCCCCCTTTAATAGAGCATGTAGTTTAGAGCATATAAGTTAGATTTTACACCTCAAAAGGAGAAGTGATCGAGTCGGGCATCCCTAAACTTTCCAGGTACTACTTCTTATCCTTTTTCTCACTATCCTTTATATCTTTTACTACTTTCCTAGTTAGATTTATTACTTTTGAAAACTTTTTGAATAAGAGTTATGAAAACCCCTCTTACGAAGAGAACACAAAGGGTGATGATTGATAGATCAGGTTGAGTTTTGTGTTGAGGTGTGGCCTGCTATGGTGAGTGTTTTTGTGAAATTGTGTTTGACATTACCATCTGTAGTTCCCTTGCCCGATGTTGTATGTCATATTACCCTTGAGATTCATGTGATTTGGCTTGATTGACCTCGATAAGTGAGACATACCATGGAGTAAGTTGTTTGACTGTGGTAGACTTAACTGTAAGACTTTAAGCCTAATGACTATTCATTGCATATAGTCTCATACTTCCTTTCGTGTGTGGCTTATCTATGATTGCATCTCTAGAACTTGGTCTTGTTCTCTTTAAAATCGCATTTAACATGTGCATGTGTTAATATGATTGAGGCAACTTTTGTTCCATGTAGCCACATCAGCCAAAAAGCCACCCATGGATGTGTATTATCCCCCTTGCTAGCCCTTTGTGCGTTTACCCTTGTCTTTGTTGTTGCACCCTACGTACTACACACTTGGCCTACAGATATTCCCCATATCCTTGTCAAGGTCTAGTGGAGCAACACTTTTATTTGAGTTGAGTTTGCCTTAGAGGTTAGTTCACCTTGGGTACATTATTGGTGGCTTGGTTGAGGAAATTCGTGATGAAAAAATAATAAGAAAAGAAAAGAAAGAAGTGGAAAAGTTATGAATAAAGTGACTGGCATGAGGTTAAGGTGATAAGATTGTTCAATCCCTCCCTTGAGGTTTTTAAGGGGTTTGTTGCTCAATTTTCAATTGTGGTGTAAAGTTGTTATTCTGACATTAGTTGTGGAAGTGTTTTTTCCTCCCTTGTCTTTTGACTATTAGCTTTACTCTTTCCAAATTTATTCCACTTCTCACCCTTTACCTTTGGCCCCATTACATCCTTTTTACAAGCACTCATGGTTGTCATATTGCATTTTGCATCAAGCGGTGGAGAATCAAGTACTCTACCAAGCTTATGGTAGCTTGCTTAATTGGATAGGGTATTGAGTGCACCCTTATTACATATTCTAAACACATTGAGGGGAGTGTTCTACTTTGTCCTAAAGTAAGGTTCTACTGATCCTGTCTACTCACCACTCATCAAGGAAGGTCTTGTCTTATTATGTGCTTCGATATTAGGGCATTTGATGCGTTGCATTTGCGTAGGGGGCTTCATGGAAGGGAGTGTGCTTGTTTTATTAAAATTGTTTCACACCTTGACTTGGCCCCCTTTAATGTATAGTTTATCTTGGTTTGTTGATTGTTCATCTCTTACCTGAGGAGGAGCGTAGCTAGAGGTTTATTTCCCTCGTCGGTGTTTCATGAACTAGTCTTACTTGGGGACAAGCAAGAGATAAGCATGGGGGAGTGATAAACCTCTATTTCAACCCCACTTTAGCCACGATTTGAATTCTTTTCTATGGTATTTTCACATTTGATCATGTCAAGAAAGGGTCAAATCGGCCTCCTTTAGCATGTATTTAGCTTATATAACGTCTCTCTACATTTTCAGGGACTTTACTGAAGGAACAGAAAGGTAGATGATATTTAACAGAAAGGAGTGCGAAGGAGCCAAGTTTAAAGTCGTGAAAGAGGTCACTCAACATCGCATGGAAGTCCCAAAGATCAAGCATGAGTGCCGCATGCCGGGAGGCACAGCTGTCCCATATAAAACCGGCACAACCAGCCGGCCAACAATGTGGCACGGTCTAGCCATGCCATGTGGCACGACCATGCCACCTGGCCATTGCCAGTTGCTCGGGCACTGCCATGTGGCACGACCATGCCCCTTCCTCCACCTGCGCGACTTAAGATTCCACCGGGGCTGTTTTGAGGGGGATCGAGTTTTCTCCTGGGGGCTTTTCTCTGAGGCGATTTTGAGGTTCTCTTAGGAGAGTGTAATTGTTCCTTTACATTCAATTTATGATTATTGAAGATTAGTTCTACTTCAATTAAACAATCAATCTAAGGTTGTTCTCTGATTCTCTCTCCCTTTCATTGTTGTTTTAGAGTTTGATTAAATCATGTTTAGTACATTGATAGTTGAATTGTTGGAATTTAGTATGATTTATGGCTAATCCCCCAACTTAAGTTGGGATTAAGGCCGATTATGTCTAGTTGAATCAAGATATAGCCCCAATCCCTTATTTTCTCATACTTGTATTCGTGATTTCTACTATGCACACCAGGTGTTCGATGAAATGCTTGAAACAGCGTTCGTCCATTATTATTCGAGTTTAGGAGAGTGTTGAAAGACGGAATCTTTACCTAGCGTGGCTTAGTAGACAATTAGGATTTTAATATGAAAATAATTAAGGTTCTAATTGAGATTTGAGATTGTAGATCTTGCAATCCTATGACTTTAGTTCCATGAAAATAGGTGACTACAGTTCTAGGATTAGTCTTTGACTCTTGAGAGAGGGAGGGGAGGGGCTTAACTGACAATCTATCTACTCATAATGCATGCTTGGGATTGTTTGATGGGGTCAGTAATTGGTTCAGCTAACATAATTATGCTGATATCTCAACCTAGGTGCTTTAGTATCTTTTTTTCTCATTCACCCTTTTTGTTGCTAATGTTTCTTTAGTTTAAATCCAAACATACAACTTGGTCCGGTCTAGATTGAGCATTTGAATTAGTTCGGTAATCGAAAACAAGCTCCCTGTGGAATATGGCCTGTACTGACTGTTGCGAGCTACAACTGGCACCGTGTACTTGTAGTAATTTAGCGTAACATTCAGTCCAAAACCGGACCGAACCAAAGACTGGTCAAAATCGAACCAGACTGGACCGAGCAAATTCGATCTGTTCCAGGGTCCATGAATTTTTTTATTCGATTTTCATTCCGGATCCGTCCGGTCCAGACTGAGTGCCGAGTAAAACAAAAGGACTATTAAGTCGATTAGCAAAGTGGCCCGCATGTACTTAAAATTGGGGTTGTCAGTCTAATTTTTATTGGCTATCCCAACCTCCGAACCCGCATATTGCCTCACTCTCTCTTTCTCACTATTTTGTTGGCCCGTATATACTTAAAAGTTGTAATTTTTTTTTAATAAAGTTTTAATCTCAAATAAACTTTTAATTTTTAATGCAACTAAATCGCCCCAAAATCCTAATTCTAGATGTCCTATTTTAGTTGAGCTTGCTTAATCCATAAAAGTTGAAAACTTAAAATCTTCTAATTAATTCGGTTTGTTCGGCCTGGTTCAGTGCAGTCCTTTTTTTTTTTTTTGGTCAGGTCCAATCCAGTTCGAATTTTATTCGGTCCATGTTTCTCTTCTTATTCAGTACTCAATCCAAACCGGTACGATCCGTTCTGATTTGGGTTTGACCGACGAACACCCCTAGATGGTATCATCTTGACCCAATGTGGAATCTTGAGTGACACTGTGAGGGCGGATATTTGTGGGGTGCATCCCAGGCACCCCCAAGCCTAGATGAGGGAGAGAACGTGTTTTGAAGGGTGAGTGTGAATGGTGACTCAAACACTAGCCAGCTGAGACTAAGAGTGTGCAGTATTATGAGTGTAACCGGTCGTAATCTATCTTTTCTTATTATAGTGAATAATGCGCCAATTGGTGCTGTATGGGTTTTCTCCTTAATGTGGAGGAGTTTTCCACGTTAAATTTGTGGTATTCCTTCTCTTATAATGTGTTTGTGCTCGTATGTACATTTGCTGAATTTTAGGTTATGCTTCTATTCCCAACAAGTGGATTAAAGTGGGTTTAAACCCAACAAGTGGTATAAGAGACAGTTTCAATTGATAACGGGAGGAGTAGATTTGTCGAATGCACACACAAGAGAAGATGAGAGATTGGTGATTCCCTGATCATTGATGGATTGAGTGATGTTGATTGATGAATTTAGAAGACTTGAACTGCTCACAAATAGTGAGGATGTTCTTTTGGTGATTGGCATATTTTGGTGGAAGATTGAATAGTTGAAGTTGATGTTGTATTTTGTGAGTCGAAGGATCAAATTGAAGCTAACTGGTATATTGGTTTTCTAAGCTGATGTAGTTGCTACAACAAGCACATGGTTAAGATAATTTTGGATTCATATTTAGTAGGTTTTTGTTAATTAAAATAGTTTGAACAAAAAAAAAAGAAACAAATTAAGAAAAAGGAGAAAATAGAAAAAGAAAAATTAAGATGGAGGGGGGGAATAGGAAAATCATTGATGTGTGTTGCCGGTGATGTTGAATTTGGTAATGTTCAGTGGGACTCAAAGGAAAAAGGCATGAAAAGATTTAGTATAAAGTTGGATTCATCAATGGCATAAATATGGTAATTAGCTTGCCCTTTACGCAAGCTTGTGCATAAATTTGGGAATTAATTTCCTTCACGTATAATTCATCTACAATATAAATAGATTCCTTAGGGTTTGATTGAAACCATAACAGAAAAGGAGATAGGGATCCTCCTGGTCGAATCTAGGATCTTAAGTGGGTGGCATCCTTTTGGCCCAATGTGGGGTCTGAGTGATGCTGTGAGGTTAGGCATTTAGGCCCTATTCTTTCATGGGTATACTGCAGGTATGTAATGGGTGGAAGTGGGAAGGAGTGGATGTGAGTGAATAGGAGTGGAAAGAAATAAGTGAGAGTGGGTGGGAGTGGTTTGTTAAATGTGGGAGTGGGCATGAGTGGGAACGAGTGAGAGTATTGATGTTAGTAATGTTAACAATTTATGTAATATAATAACAATTATTATTATTATTATTATTATTATTATTATTATTATTATTATTATTAATAACTAATAATAAAAAAATAATTAATAATAATTAATAACAACCATAATAATTTAAAATAAACAACCACAATAATAATTCTTATTAAATATCAATAATAATAGTAATAATAATATTATATTAACAATTACTATTTTTATTAATGAATACTAGTAATAATTACAATAATAATTACCATTGATATTAATAATACTATTACTATAACTATAAATAATAATAATCATTAATATAATCATTGACAATAAAAAAACTAATTATCAATATTAATAATAATTAATTATAATAATTAAAAACATTAAGAATAGTAACAACTATTATAACTATCACTAAAAATAACAATAATTATTAATAATTATTAATTAATAAGTAAATAATTAAATAATTACTATTATTATAAAATTAATCACTGTTAATCCTTTTAGCAATTATTAATAACTAATAATAATAATTAGTCAACAAAAGTTATTACAATAATTAAACATTTTAATTATTAAAAAAATTATAATGTATGATTAATAATAATAATTAACATTAATAATTACAATAATAATTCTTATTAATAATAATCATTATAATAATTAATAATAATAATAATCAACATTAATAACAAATAGTATTCATTTCAATAATAATAAGTTTTATGAATTATTAATATTAATAATTATTATTAAAATTATACTTATTGTAATGATTATTGTTATTATTGATATTAGTAATAAGTAAAATAATAATAATAATAGTAATAATAATAATTAATTATTATCATTACTTTTAATAGAAATAACCATAAGTAATATTAATTTTAATAATAATAAAAATCACTAATTACTAATGTTAATAATAATTAGCAATAATATAATTAATGATTAGTAATATTAAGATGAGCAATACAAATTCTTGCTAATAATACTAATAATTAATATTCATAATCATTAATATTAATAATTATTGCTTCAAATTTTATTAATTAATATTAATGATTAATATTAATTATTACTAATACTAAAAATTATTACTAATCTTATTATTAATTGGTAATAATTATTATAATAATAGCAATTATAAATTAATAATAAAAATAATAATTAGTCATTAATAACTAATAATAATAAGTCATTAATTAATAATAATTAATAATAATTACAGGGTTGCATCCAATCAATAAAAATAGTCATAATAATTTTTAATATTAATAATTATGATCATTAATATTAAAGCTAATATTAACGGTGATCATAATTCTTATTACAATTACCATTATTCTGATTATTATTATTATCATCATCATCATCATCATCATCATCATCATCATTGTCATTATTAATATTAATATTAATAACACTTATTATTATTGTTGTTTATAAAACTAGTAATTATTAATGCTAATATTAATAATAATAGAATTACTAATTACTAACATTAATAAGAATTAATAATTATAAAATTAATACCGAATAATATTTAGTATAATAATAGTTAATATTATTTATCAATAATTATTAGTTAGTAATTAATAATGAATTAATATTAATAATTGTTATTTTTAAAAATAATTATTAGCAATTTTGTAATTAATAATAATCAATAATTATAATTCTAAACAATTTTTGTAATAATGGCAATTATTAATTAATAATAAAAATAATATTAAATCATAAAAATTATTAATATTAATCATAATTGACAATAATAATTACGGCAATAATTCTTATTGATGTTGATATTAATGATCATAATAATTATTATTATTACTATTATTATTAATAATAACAATTATTGTTGTTATTATTATTATTATTATTATTGTTGTTGTTGTTGTTGTTGTTGTTGTTGTTGTTGTTGTTAATGAAAGTTGGTAACAATTACAATAATAATTACTATTTATATCAATAATAATTGGTATTTTTACCACAAAATAGTAGTGGTAATAATAATAATAATACTAATAATAATAATAATAATAATAATAATAATAATAATAATAATAATAATAATAATAATAAATATTAATATTAATATTAATAAAAATTACTAATTAATAATAATAAATATAAATAAAAATTAATAATTTATAATATTAAGAATAATGGTGATTGTTAATATTATTAATAATAATTATTAAAATAATCATTAATATTAATAACTATTATTTAATTATTAATTAATAATAAAAATAATTAATAAGAATAATAATGATTAATCATAATAATTAATAATAAAGGTAATAATTAATTATAATAATAACTAATAATAATAATAATTAACAAAAATAATTCCAACGATAATAGTTATTGATGTTAATAATAAAAATCATAATAAAAATAGGTCCAAATGGAAATGAGTGGTATTTATTTCAGGGAGTGGGAAGGAGTGGAAATAAATGGGAATGAGAGAGAAAGATTGGGAATGAATGGGATAGGTTGATATATCCACGAAAAGAACAGGTTCGGTGGATCCTGGGCACTCGAAGCCCTAAGTAGGGAGAGAGCATGTTTTGAAGGGTGATATTGTGACTATGAGGGGTGACTCAAATACTAGCGAGCTATGATTGAGAGTGTATAGTATTATGAGTGTACCCAATTGTATTCTGTCTTTTCTTATTATAGTGGATGATGCTCCAATTGTTGCTCGGCCGTTGTTTTTCTCCTCAATGTGGAGGGGTTTTCCATGTTAAATTTTTAACATTCCTTTTCTTGTAATGTGTATGTGCTCGTAGGTACTTTTGCTGACTTTTATGTTAAGCTTTAATTTGGTTCCTAGCAAGTGTATTAAAATGGAGTGTAAACCCAACAAGTGGTATAACCCAACACTTGAAAAATGAAAAGTTGTCATCACCCTAATTTGCTTTCGGTTACTAGTCGTTTTCAATAATCCAAAGTAGTGGAAAATGTTTGTTTTTGATGTATTAGTCTTATTTATTGTGCGTGATTTTCTTGCTTGTGGGATGTCATATGATTCCACTACTTACATAAACTAGTGTTTATGATTGTTGATATGGAAAGGAAATTTGTGAAATTTTGGAAAATACAAGAGAAATTATTAGGAAATTTAATTTAACTATTAACTAGCTAATTTTTCATGGTGTAACTATTAGTTTGCACTTATTGAATGTTCCGTGTGGTAATCACTGTCTCATTTTCATGTAGAGATGATTAAGCAAGTGAAATAGAAAAATTTGCAAGTAGCTAAACTAGTTTCAAGTTGGTCCGCGACTTTTAATTTTATATAGTCGCCAAAATTTGCAAGTAGCTAAATTTGACTTATTGTGGCCCATCAGCTTGTCTGCGTGACCAAAACTTACCTGCCGGCACCTTCAAGAAACAGAATGAAGAGAAATACTGAAAGAGTTGAGCATATAGACATAGATATCAAAGATGGCAAATTGCTCAATAAAAATCGTCCAACATAAGCAAGAGGTTGATTTGTAAACAATATTGCCTTTGTTTTAAACTTTACGCTTTAATTTGGGGACTTAACAAGCGTGAATTAATTTTAAGGGGAAGACAACATGGAAAAAGAAAAAAAGAAAAAAGTACATGTAAAATTTCAGGAGAAGAAAATACGTATCTGAAGATCAAGACAACATATCAGTTTTCTTTTTTGGGGACGTGCGCTTAAGCTTTGTATCCTTTAAACTTCTTCTAGGCTCATCCAAAAGGATAACATATATGCGTCGGAAGAAGAGGAGGGATAGCATATGTAGTTTAACATATATAGGTTAGCCGGTCCTATCCATCATATTCTCAAAGTAATCGAGTATGTTAAGAATTGACAAAGTTAACTTTGGATCATTTAACTCGAATGGAATTATCTAGGTCGATAGCCCACTTCACACCCAAAAAAGCCAAATTGAATCAAACCCGAAACCTAAATTGAGATGAATGCAACTTGAATGTTTTCCCTCACACAGACATATTGGACTAATATTGCTTAGCATGAGTGAACCCAAACCACATTGACGAGACTTGAACCCAAACTTGTGCCAATCTAATTGGCTGAACATGATATGACTGGAAACCAAAACAAATCCTAAACCAAATAAATGAATTATCATTTATGTCACTATCGAACCTGTATTTTGGAGATTAATCCCAGAAAACTAGCGCCAGTGCTACTGCCAGCTAGTATGCATTGGCTAAAAAATATATCTGCCCAAAATAAGATAAGAGAAACAAAGAATAATAATGCAGATCAAGATATATTGTAAGTTTGGAATCTGATATATTAACCATTCATGTAACATTATCTTTATATTCATAGTTTAACAAATTGTTCTGCAAATGTGGCAATGTGATCCAATTTGTGAATATTTATCATATCTAGATCGAACAAATATACAAGATTAGGTACAGATCAGACAGCTAAAGGACAACGGAATCACTTCTGAATTAAAGAGCTTTAGGTGGAATGCACGCATGCAAAGATTCTCACTAAGAAGATAAATGGGATAAAATATATACAAAGTATATACCAATATCAGAGAATAACGTTTACCTGCAAATGCAATTTGATGCAAATTTGAGTTGGACATGGTATTCCCACTCAAACGTCAGCACTTTTCATTAAAGCGTGTATCTGTGTGTTATGCCATCTAGAATTCCATATGAATATCATGATTTTTTTTTTTTTTTGGGGGGTTTTTTGGCAAGGAAAGGAATAATATCAATATCATGATATGGATAGCATTAGTTTAGAGACGTTACTGCCTTAGCAATAAACAAACACCGAATCTAACGTGTTGATTGTTGATGTTGTTAATAGTAATAAAGAGAATTAATAAAAGGGTCAATAATTCTAGCTTGTTGGAAAAACTTTGATAAGAAAATCATAGCCTTTCCTTCCTTTTTTTTCATAAGCTGAATTTAGACGGTCAAATATGGGGTCTTTACAGGTATAGCAATGGAATGGTTGCAGGGATTTCCATTTTCTGAGAATGTGCAATGCCGGCACAGTTAGCAATGGTTCAATTTTTACCGTGAATTAGGAGCCGTTTTTGTGTATCTTTCAAATTTGTTGTTCTAACTTTTTTTTGATTGGTCTTTGGGTCTTTAGTTTATACAATTGTTAGAGTCAAACTACTATTTATTAATCCTCACTACAACTCTTTCATCACCGATTTTCTCTATTAACAAGACTTGAACCCCAAACCTTAATTATTTAAGGGGGATAAGTATCACACCATTTGAAACCAACATATGTTGGTAAAATTTGTTGTTTATAATGTGTTTGTTATACTTAGATATGAAGTTTATGGGTGACTCTATTTGTTCTAAATTTCCTTGACCTTTTATTAGTAATCAGTAGAGCATAGGGATGTGCTATCTTCAATTCCGCCGATGCTGGTGAACAATTTTGGTATCCTGACTCTACTACCTCCCACATGACTCCTGATGATAGTAAGTTACTTTCCAAATCTGTTTCCTCTTGGTCGAGTCTTGCCAAAGTTGGCAATGAAACCTTGTTACCTATTAAACATATAGGTCAGAGTTCTGTATCTACTCCTATTAAGCCATTACGTCTCACTCGCGTCCTTCAAGCCCCACAATTAAGTCATAACCTTTTATCCATTAGGCATTTTCGTCATGACAACAATTTCTTTTTTTTTTTTGAATCTGATTTTGTTCATTTTAAGGACAACACCTGGGTGAAGTCCTTTTGCAGGCTCCTAGTGTTGGCAATGTCTACCCAGTCTGTCTTTCTGCTGAAAGCCTCTTGCTAACCTTGCATTCAATTCTTCAGGAGAACATTGGCGCCGCTACTTGGGGCACTGGAGAGCACACACTATTGCTCTTTTTTTAAAAAAAAAAAAAAAAACCATGTTTTAGACGTTCCTATGGTCTTAAGACTTGTCGTTTGGCTAACTCCCATGGGCTTCCCTTTAATTTAGTTGAACATCATACTTTTTTCCCGCTTGAATTAATACATTTGGATGTATGGCAGTCTCCAATTTTATCTCATTAGGCTTTTAAGTATTATATTTCCTTTAGTGATGATTTTTCCCACTTCACTTGCATCTTTCCTATGAAATGAAAATCGAAAGTCTATTGTATATTTGGAATGTTCAAAACTTTGGTTGAAAATCTGTTTAATAGCAAAATAAAGATATTTCAGAGTGATGGGGTTAAGGAATTTGATCATACTTCCATGCATGAACTTTTTCTTAAACATAGTATCTATTTTCGAAAATCTTGCCCTGACACACAACAATAAAAGGGGGTGGTTGAACAAAAGCACAAACACCTCTTAGAAATGACTCGTTTCTTTCTAATTGATGCATCTCTTCCTGCCTCTTTTTGGTTAGAGGCACTATCTGCTGTTGTCTTTACCATAAATAGGCTTCCTACTCCCGCTCTTCGTGAAAGTCGCCTGATGAGGTTTCATTTAAAAAGATTCCTGATAATAAATTTTTAAAACCTTTTGGATATACATGTTTTCCTCATCTATTTTCAGCCACAAAATTATCTCCTCGATATGTTGTCTGTGTGTTCCTGGGTTATGTCCCTCACCATAGGGGATATTGTTGTTTTGATCCCATTACTAACCATGTTTATATTATTCGTCATGTGCTTTTTCATGAAAATGAGTTTCCTTTTGCACTCATATTTCGAGCTGCCTCCTATTCTTCGTCACCTTATTTTAAGTTCACTGAAATCATGAGTCTCATACATACTGCTAATGTTGTGAGGCAATCGCTTTCCTTCCGTTGTTTACCTGCTACCGCTTCCCCTGCCTCTACCCCCGACTGTACCCAATACCCAAGCTGAATCCCCTTCCTGGCCGGCAATAATCCAAGCCTGTAGCCTAGTCCATCATACCCATCCTCCGCCTTCTTCGTCTCTCCATGCACCACCCTTGCAGCCCAGAGACCCTACCCCAGCCCTGTGTCCTCTTAGGATGAGCCAGTCACTACTATCAGCCCAGTGTCCACTATCTCCATCCCTAATACTCACCAGATGTTAGGTCTAAGTCCGGCGTCCCTAAACCCAAGTGCATCATCTCTCTATCTGCCTCCTTAGTCGCACCTGAGAATACCTATTTCACCCAAGCATTATCTGCCTCCTTTGTCGCACCTGAGAATACCTATTTCACCCAAGCATCCAAACATTCTCACTTGAAAGAAGCAATGGTTGAGGAGTATAATAAATTACTGGCTAATCGTACATGGGTCTTGGTTCCTCCCCTTCCCAAAACTTGACAGGAGTAAATGGGTCTATAGAGTGAACTATCATTTTGATGGGTCTATGGAAAGGTACAAAGCGTGCCTGGTTGCCTAAGGGTTCCATCAGCATGCTGGAATTGACTACCATGACTCATTTTGTCCTATTGTCAAACCTACAACCATTTGACTTATTCTTTCTTTAGTTGTTTCATTTTAGTGAACTATTTGGCAATTATGCCAAGAATGCTTTCTTGCATGACCATCTCACTGAGGAAGTCTATATGAAACACCCTCGCGGGTTTGCTCATCCTGATTATCTTCATTATGTTTGCAAACTTAAGAAAGCCCTATACGGCTTGAAGCAAGCTCCTCGGGCTTGGTTCCATAATTTTAGCAGCTTTCTTTTGTCTCATGGGTTTGTGTGTAGCACTGCTAATCCCTCTATGTTTATCCACCGCATTGGTTCCCACATCTTGGTTCTTCTTCTTTATGTGGATGACATCATTTTGACTTGCAGCTCTTCTAAACCCCTCTAATCCTTTATTTCCACTTTATCTAACTAGTTTGCTATGAAGGATTCGGGGGATCTTCATTGCTTTCTTTGCATACAGGTAAAACGTGACTGCAAGGGTATTTTTCTTTCCTAAAACAATGTTGATGATCTTCTTCACAAATTTCACCTCCATACTATAAAGCCTATCACTACTCCTTCTGTTGCCCGCACCTTTTATTCCTAAATGATGGTGAATTGCTTGCAAATCTTTTCGAGTACTGAAGTATGATACGTGCATTACAGTATTTGACCATGACTCATTCTAGGATTGCCTAAGCGGTCCATTTCTCAATTTATGCATGCTCCCTATATTACTCACCTTATTGCTATCAAGCACATTTTGAGATACTTGCAGGGTACTCAGGCTCATGATCTGCTATTGCATCCTTCTGCTTTACCATCTATCATTGTTGCCTATTCGGATGTTGACTGGGCTGGCTGTAAGGATTCTTGTCGTTCGACCACATGTTATGCAGTAGACTTTGGCTCCAACCTTATCACCTGGCACTACAAGAAGCAACCCACAATCTCCAAATCTTTTGCCAAGGTGGTGTACCGTGCTCTAGGCTATGACAATCTAGATTTGGAAGCTATTTTCAAACTTGTGACTGTCATTCATGATCCCGTTTGATTGTGTTGTGACAACATCAGTGCCACACACATGTCTACTAATCCAATCCCCCATGATCACAGCAAACATATTGTCATCGACTATCACTTTATTCGTGAGCGGGTTGCTGCTGGAGATCTTGTCGTACTATATATTCCTATTACTTTGTAGATTGTTGACATTTTTACAAAAAAGATTGTTTTCTAAATAATTCTTATTTTTAAAGTCAAATCCAACCGTATATCTCCCCAATCAGATTGAGGGGGTGTAATAGGGTATAGGGATATTATTGTACTTTTACAAGCTGCACATTGCTACACATACAAGTCTAGGTTCCTAGGTTAAGGTAAGCTACTCCAGTTATTCATAGTAATAGAATTTCCAACATAAATGAATCATTAATGAGTGCCTAAATTTTGAAAAGTCAATTTAAAACTATATTTGCTTCTCTAAAAATATGATTAATAGAAATTTGGATATCTTGTTTAATCCATGTATGTATGTCTTCGATGATATTTGATATTTGTCAGGAAATTTGAATGTACGCCATCAATACTTGAATTACTATATTGTCATCACCTTTAATAGCAATCTCACGGAGGCCTACCTATAATGATAATTGAACACCATCTCTAAATGTTGTAACTAAGATGGAAGTTTGTTCGTAATATGCAGCTCCAATTTTTACTAATGTAGCTGTCCAATATCTGATGATAAAACCAATATCTAATGATGAAACCACTTGTTGTCAATGAATTGTTAATTGATTCATTAAAGTTGGATTTTGATTATGATTAGTTTTGACAAATTTTGGAAGAGACGAATACCGGTGGAGAGCGAGCAGAATGCTTCTTAAAGAATTACCAATTGACGTACAATTTCAAATTTCCCATTTGTCATTTACCGTTTTTATTCAAGTTAATTAATTGGACACGGCAACCTGTACGTAGGTAGGTGTTTAGTCAGGCAAACAATGCAGAGTGATTGGACACAACATAATCGAGAGTTAAATAAATACACTATGTAGGATATGGCGATGAAGCAAAACAATTCATTCAAAAAGGAACCAAGAGGGAGATAAACACTTGGATTAATGGTAAAGGCTTGAGGGTATGTTTCACACTACTCAAGTTCAATTCTTGTCATGCGCCAGCAGGCTTTCAATTTTGTTTCATTTGTCAGTATTATTTAGTTCAATTGATAAAGTTACTAAGAGCATGTGTAAGTGTAATAGTAAGCCTCATTTTTGCTCACAAAAGAGGGGATCACTATCTTCACATTAACTTTTGAGCCATGACTCACCATCCTTTTTCTCTTTAATGTAAGACTCACCATTTTGGCTCACCAAATAAAAATAATATCTATGGATCCCACAACGAAACGTATTTAATTACTTTAATTTTTATATTTTGCTTTGTTACTTGACTTTATTATTTTTGTGAAATAATTTATACAAAATAATTTGATATCACAACTAATTAAAAGCTCTTATTTTTTAAAAAAATCAATACAAGATGTAGTTATTTCTCATTTTCTCATTACTTTGGAGGGAGTGGCTTGCGGGCCGGCCGTCATTGCGCACTAGCAGGTGATTGGATCGACTTTAAAAAAAAACACACATGCTGAAATAAAAAAAAAATTACAAGCGTTCAATAAAAAAATTTTAAAAAAAGATTCATTAATTATGATATTCAACTTAAAAACACAATACACATGCTGGAGATCAAAAAAAGAAAAACATTTACTGGAGTTCAATTTTAAAAAAAAAGATTTTTTGCTTACAACATTGAACTACTAAGAAATACAACACGATAGTTCAACATAGACACTCAAGTATCATCTCTGTCGCTGCCTCATATTTTGCGTCTGCTCGGAGAAATGCATGTGTGTTGGAGTCGCGAACTTATTTTGATCTATGGAAGTACACCTCATAGCATGGATGGGAATCACGGTTAACAATTGCCTCTGATGTTGTACCCCCACAACATGGCAGTCAAAGTGAGAGAGAGGGAAAGAGAGATATGTAAGTGTAAGAGTAAGCCTCATTTTTTGCTCATAAATAAGGGGTCTACTACCTCAACATCAACTTTTGAGCCATGACTCACCAGCCTTCTTCTCTTTAATATAAGACTCACCACTTTAGCTCTCCAAATAAAAATAATATCTATGGATCTTACAACCAAACATTTTTAATTACTTTAGTTTTAATATTTTGCTTTGTTACTTGACTTTATTATTTTTGCAAAAAATAATTTACACAAAATAATTTGATATCACAACTAATTAAAAGCTCTTATTTTAAAAAAAAATCAATACAAGATGTAGTTACTTCTCATTTCCTCATTACTTTGGGGGGAATGGCTTGCGGGCTGGTCGTCAGTGCAAACTGGTCAGTCACTGGATCGATTTAAAAAAGAAACGCACATACTCAAATAAAAAGAATTTCAAGAGTTCAATAAAAAAAATTAAAAAAAAGATACATCGATTATGATATTCAACTTTAAAAAACAATACACATGCTAGACATTAAAAAAAAAAAAAATTACTGGAGTTCAATTAAAAAAAAAAAAAGATTTTTTGCTTACAACATTCAACTACTAAGAAATACAACGCGATAGTTGAACATTTAAGAAATTCAATAAAAGAGACACTCAAGTATCATCTCTGTCGCTACCTCGAATTTTGCATCTGCTTGAAGAAATGCATGTGTGTTAGAGTCGCGAACTTATTTCGATCTATAGAAACACACCTCGTAGCATGGATGGGAATCACAGTTAACAATTGGCTTTGATGTTGTACCCCCCACAACGTGGTAATTAAAGAGAGAGAGAAAAAGAAAGAGAGAGAAGCACTTGGCTTAATTGGTAAAGGCTTGAGGGTTGTTTCCATGCTACTTGAGTTCAATACTTGTTATGCTCCTGCATGCATTTAATTTTGTTTCAATTATTGGTATTATTTAGTTCAATTGATAAAATTACCAAGAGTATATGTAAGTGTAATAGTACGCCTCATTTTTTGCTCACAAATGAGGGGTCCACTACCTCTACATCAACTTTTGAGCCATGACTCATAAGTCTTCTTCTCTTTAATGTAAGACTCGCTACTTTGGTTCACCAAATAAAAATAATATCTATGGATCTGACAACCAAACATATTTAATTAGTTTAGTTTTTATATTTTGCTATGTTATTTGACTTTATTATTTTTGTAAAAAATAATTTACACAAAATAATTTGATATCACAACTAATTAAAAGCTCTTATTTTTTTTAAAAAAATAATCAATACAAGAGGTCGTTACTTCTCATTTCCTCATTACTTTGGGGCGAGTGGCTTGCGAGCCGATCGTCATTGCACACTGGCAAGTGACTGGATTGACTTAAAAAAACACACATGCTCAAATAAAAAGAATAACAAGAGTTCAATAAAAAAAATTTTAAAAAAAGATACATTGATTATAACATTCAACTTAAAAAAACAATACATATGCTGGACATAAAAAAGACCAAAATTTACTGGAGTTCAATTAAAAAAAAAAAAGATTTTTTGACTACAACATTCAACTACAAAGAAATACAACACGATAGCTCAATATTAAAGAAATTCAATATAAGAGACACTCAAGTATAATCTGTGTCGCTGGCCTGAGTTCCGCGTCCACTTGGAGAAATGCATGTGTGGTGGAGTCACAAACTTATTTTGATCTATAAAAGTGCACCTAATTGCATGGATAGCAGTCATGGTTAGCAATTGGTTTCGAGCTTGCACCCTCCACAACGTGGTAGTCAAAGAGAGAGAGAGAGAGAGAGATAGATAGATAAGCATTTGGCTTAATTGGTAAAAGTTTGAGGGTTGTTTTCATAGTACTCGGGTTCAGTTCTTCTTATGCGCTAGTAGGCTTTCAATTTTGTTTCATTTTTCAATATTATTTAGTTTAATTGATAAAGTTACTAAGAGCATGTGTAATTGTAATAGTAAGTCTCATTTTTTACTCACAAATGAGGGGTTTGCTACTTCCACATCAACTTTTGAGCCAACTTTTTCGCTCACCAGCCTTCTTCTCCTTAATGTAATGCTCACCACTTTGTCTCACCAAATAAAAATAATATCTATGGATCCCACAATCGAACATAGTTAATTACTTTAGTTTTTATATTTTGCTCTGTTATTTGACTTTTTATTTTTGTGAAAAATAATTTACACAAAATAATTTGATATCACAACTAATTAAAAGCTCTTATTTTTTTTAAAAAATCAATACAAGGGGTAGTTACTTTCTCATTTCCTCATTACCTTGGGGAGAGTGGCTTGCGGGCTGGTCGTCATTGTACACTAGCAGGTCAATGGATCGACTTAAAAAAAACGCACATGCTCAAATAAAAAAAATTACAAGAGTTCAATAAAAAAATTTAAAAAAAGATACATTGATTATGATATTCAACATTAAAAAACAATACACATGCTGGACATAAAAAAAGAAAAAAATTTACTGGAGTTCAATTAAAAAAAAAAAAAAGATATTTTGCTTACAACATTCAACTACTAAGAAATGCAACAAGATAGTTCAACATTTAAGAAATTCAATAAAAGAGACACTCAAGTATCATCTTTGTCACTGCCTCGAATTTTGCATCCACTTGGAGAAATGCATGTGTGTTGGAGTCGTGAACTTATTTTGATCTATAGAAGTATACCTCATAGCATGGATGGGAATCATGGTTAACAATTGGCTCCAAGGTTGTACCTTCCACAACGTGGTGGTCAAATGCAAACTCGTAGTTATCTTGCTCACCCTCACCAATCATTTTATTGAGTATCACACATGCTCTCATTATAAAACTGTTGTTTTCTTCTTTCATAAGTCTAGCAGGGCCACATACAATGACAAATTGAGCTAGTAACACACCAAAGGCTCGCTCCACATCCTTTCTAACCAACTCTTGATGTTCAACCGAAAAGTTTTGCCTCGTGAAAATGGGATGGTTTTAACGAATGATTGTCCATTTTGGATAAATTCCATCTGAAAGAAAATATTCTATCTTGTACTCATGGTCTTTGACTACATAGTTACATTTAGGAGCCCGATCGTCATGCACATTTTGGGAAACAGGTGAATGGTCAAGAACATTTATGACATTGAGACTTTTTGGCAAACTGAAGAACACATGCCATAGTCAAAGGTTGTATGATGTGATGGCTTCGAGGATAATATATACTTTGCACCTTATAAAGTTTCTTTTGAACTGATACCTTCCATCTTGCTAGACAATTTATTCACTCCTAGCGCATGCAATCGATGCTTCCCAAGATATTGGAAAAATCATAGGCTTCAACAATTTACGATAGGCGACTAACGTTGGCTTGATTTGGTTTTTCTCAAGTTCTCTTCTCCAAATACCTCAATAATGCCTAAGATGAACTTCTTCATGCATTCTAGTGAGATGCTTGCACCATGCAATCTACCACTATACCATAGGCAAGCATTCATAAGGTTATGGTACACTTGGTTAATGGCGTCAATATGCGCTTTCCGATCACAACATACCCCATCTGAAAGTACTCAAGTGCCTTCAAAATACAGATAAATAAGTACTTCCATATTCTAAATCTACGACAAACATGATGGTCGTTGTAGATTGAACCTTATACGAAAGAGTCTTTGTATAAGCGATCATGGGCCTGTTGTCTATCTCTCTTAATGCATCATTCTTTACTCGATGTCTGGATGTTGAAGGTATCAACTCTTTTGTTGTTTACCTAAGTTGTAGAAGAAACGCCATATGTTACATATCTTTTTTACGATTGAGTAATGCTTCTACAACGGGCAAGATGATCTCATTATCTGAATCTGTGGTTACAAAACTCAAACCATCTAAAGATCTAAAGATGAGGATAATGAAGAAAAGGACAAGGAGGAGGATTCTACCTTAAGGGCCACCTTATCAACATTGAAATTGTCCAGTATAAATGAGCTGTAATGCAGTAATGATTATACATTAATGTACTAAAGAGTACTCATTTGATTAAACAAGAGGCATGATAATTATTGTTTCATAATAAACCATGATTACAACATTTAATGTTTAAGATAACACATACAACATAAAAGTTACATGATAAGATCTTATGATGAGTTAAGTACTTCTTGGCATCTATCCAATTAGGGGAAGGAGAGACACATTACTCAGTTGATGATGAATGCCCCAATTGCTTCGGTTTGATTGCTATTTTCCTTGACTTATCATAAGAGGCATCTTTCGGAGTCATCCTTGAGGTGTCAATCATCATTATTTTATCATCATGCATTGATTCCGTATGTTATTGCTTCCTCAACTTCAACAGGGCTTCTGACCCTGATCTTCATTCTTTATGTGAACGGCATCCTTTGTTGTTGTTGCCTTTTTGCCAACCGGTGACAAAATCTTTAAAGATTAATGTCATCTCACTATTGTTTATGCTAAGATCCTTGAAATGGCTAGTCATTAACTCAACAATGGTATTTTTAACCTTTTTCTTTCCCCTCTCTCTTGCATGATTAGTGTATAACCTGTGGGCTTCCTTCAGAATCATAGCCTCGTTACTCCCACTTTGATTAGTATATTCCACTTCGCACATGATACCAATCCATTTGTTAACGAGCGGGAAGCTCCTGATCCATCGGTATTGATCATCTTCCAAGCAAGTGCCAAGACCCCTTGTGGGCAGTGCTCATTGGCAGCCTTTGCCAGAAGTTAGACTTCTTTTAATTAGCCCCTACAATGGCGCCATTGCCTGTATTAATCCAAGCAGTTAATAATTATCAATCCTCTTCAGTTGTTCACTTTTTTGCCCCAATAACTATGCCCCCAACTACTTCCTCCTCTACTACCTCATCAGTACTGGGTTCAGTATCCCTATTTGAGGTACAATTACCGCCTACAAGTATATACTTAATCATATTAATAAATTTATTAGTCATATTAATTTTACGTAATGAGATTAAAAAATTTACTAAAATATTAAATTGCATCAAGTTATATAAAACCATATAATATTAAAGCATGTAATCATATTAACATATAAACATATAATAATAATAACAATAACACATAATCATGAAACATATAATCATATTCAAAACTATATTTCATGAATTAAATTTATAAAGTATTTCACATGAGCCTATTAACGTTCCAAAACTTAATAAACATGCCAACACATAATATATTAATTAGTCATATTAGTTTTACATACGTAAAGTCATAGAAAAAATTTACTAACATATTAAATTGCCCAAATAGTAACATCTCAATAGTAACATAAAATCAATTCATATTAACATATAGACATATGATCATATTCAAAGTAAATTTGATGAATCAAGTCATATTTATTTTAGTTGGGAAAATCATAATAACATATAACCATGTCATATTTAGTAACATTTTGTCATAATGTGCCAATCAGGTCTTAGCCAAGTAATTAAGATTGAGGTCCTGAGTACATTAGGTTTCAGCTTCAATTCTCCTTTCTCCTATTATATTGTACTGCCTTTGTGGCTCATTTGAACCACCCAAAAAAAAAAAAAAAATTGTCATAATGTTCAACCCTAATTTCATTAACATGCCCAAAACATATTTCATATAATCATATAATCACATCATATTTAGTAACACATTCTTACAATTTTTACTATAAAATCAATTCATACAATCATGTCATATTTACTGGCATGCCAAATTATATTTGTAAACGTTCATTTTAATTTGGCCAGCAAGATATAAATCATAAATTTTAATTTAACCATATTTACTAACTACTTACCAAATTATTTTGAACCCTTCTTATTTTTCTTTAATTTATAAACTATTTCAAATATAATAATTCAACTAACATTCCAAAACTTAATAAACTAAATTATTTTTATTAACAGGCCAAAACTTAAATAACCAAATTATATTAATTTCCATAACATGTCAAATTTAAAAATTTAACTAATCATGTCACTAACACTACAAACATGTAAACTAACATATGAAAACATATTTAAATTTCACTAGCATGCCAAACGTATTTAAATTTAATCACATCAATTATTTTAGTTACTAACATAAAAACTAACGCATAACATAATCTGCCAACATTTTAGAAAATATTGATACTCACAATTTTCTTCACTTCTTCCTTAATTGAGAGCACCTCCAACTTTTCTACCCAAAAAAAAAGAACAAAATTTACAAATTTAAATACTCAATGTAAATTACCCAAAAAAAAAAAAAGAATGAATTGAACATAAATTGTAACTTACTAGATTTCATCCCTCTTTTTTTGATGAAACATTTAACAAAAATTTACCAACAAATCTCACAATTTTGTTAAAAGAGAGTGAAATTCAGAATTTTTTGTATTCAATTTGTGACGAATGAGGTCATACTTATAGAGCATAATTAAATTCACAAACAAAGATGTTTGTCATGCCAAAAATGGTTGTTGCCTAATGGTACTCTCCGGTCCAAAAGCCTAGAAGACTTTTTTTTTTTTTTAATGCTTGTTGCAATAGTTTTTTTTTTTTTTTAAAAAAAAGCCTAGTCAGTGCATGAAATAATGCTGTTCTATGAACTAGGCGACCCAAAAAAAAAAGCTGCAAGTCCTCCGAGACTTGGAGCTGCTTGCCCAGCTGTGAGCCGACTGCTATGGAGTCTTGAGTAGCTCACTTCGCATGCCTTCATTTTCCTCTCGTGCATCAAGCACCGTGCTTGTTCTAAGAATTGTCATGAAATATTTGAGTTTGGATGCCATATACATTAGCGTTCGCATCTTCTTTGCATAAAAAAATTTTTACAAAGGCAAAAAAGATGATCAAGGGCAATCGACAAGCCTCTTTGTGAGGTAATCAAATCAATTTGGGCCAATTAGGCCCAACTTTAGAGAAGGGTATGCATGCATAAGCCAGTAAAGGAGGTTAATCCTTCCCTAAAAGGGTTGGTTACATTGTCTAGCATTGGGTTTGGACAACTAGACAATGAAATTTTCTCGAGTATCATAAGGTAAACGTCTCCAATTAGCTAATACATCATTTTGATGTTGGCTAGGCCAATAAGATTATTATTTAGGTGTAAACTAGGCATTAAGTATAAAAATTAGTGATTCAATTTCTATATCTAATGTCGAAAACAATTGATCAAATGATCCACTATTTATCTTTGTATTTGCTATGGGGCATTACGTGTATCCTAAAGTTGAAGAGCCAAATGTTTTTAATAATGTTTGGAAACTGAGGATTTGCACGTCCTCTTACCTAGTAATTTCAAATTTGCCTGAAACTATCTTGTCTAATAATATTGTTGCAAGTTATACTTGGCACTATCTAATTAGCTACAAAGTATAAGAACTTTGGGATAATGAAAACTTGCTCGATGTCTCTTTTTGAAATGGTGACCAGTGGTGTAAATTACTGTGAACCTTTCTAACGTGCTTTACATATTCTCTTTTAAAACTTTTTTTCATTTTTTCCATAGAATTGCAGTTTACTACATTCTCAAGAGTGTGACCAATATGATTTTTTTTTTTGTGTTTTCACTTTTCTTTTTGTACCTATTTTCTCCTCTTCTTTCATTATTAGTGTTATTTTTTTTTCTCATTCCTTTTTACTTTAATGCATACAGTCATGATATTTTGATAGTTTTCCGATCAAAAGAAATGATAATAGTTTTGGCATAGATGGAAACAATGTTGTTATGAGTGATTTTGATTTATGTTTTTATTTTTAGTAAATAAAAATAACTTCTTTGAACACTGGTGAATAATGATAATGATGACGATGATGGTGATTAATAATAATAATAATAATAACAACAACAACAATAACAACGATAATTATGTTAATGATAAAAATCATAGTATTACTATTGTTGCGTAAACAATTATCGTTATTTGAGTTATTATAACATCGTGGTCGCCATCATCATTACTGTCATTATCATTATTTTTATTGTTATTATTGTTGTTGCTATTGATAGTGACCGCTGATGATGTGATGATAACTTTGCGACAATAATGACAACGACAACAAATCAGATTATTGTTTTTTGTTGTTGTTGTTGTTGTTATTGTTGTTATTGTTATTATTATTAATTATGTTTATGTTTATTATGTTTATGCAAATGGTTAGTTGACATAAATAAATTAAGAAAGCATGGCAATATTTACCTATCTCTAAGTAAATTGGATTGGTGACTTGTAAGTGTTGGCTAATGAATAAACTACAGGGTGAGCTCGTGTTACATATGAGGCAATTGATATTGTTTGTGATTACAAGCTATTTGATAATTACATATGGGCTAACAAGGTATGTCATCTACTAATAAATTTTTCTAATAAAGTCTTATCCAATATAAACTATGAATGAGAATATTAAGCATCTTGATGATTCTAGCTCTCTAGTAAAAATATGAATCTTTAACCTTTTTTTATCTTGTGGTTTGTTGAGTTAATTTTTTGACCTTGTGTTTTCTGCGTCAATTTCAAAGTACCTTTGCCTACATATTTAATTTTAAAAGGGCTAAAATCTAACAAGTTTCTAATGAAAATGATTACATGAACACAATTAAGGAAAGGAAACGACAAGAATGCCCTTAAAGGTGGGCAAATGTAATATAAAAAACAATAAGGCTAGTGTAGTTGACACTTTTCACTCCTAAGACTAATAATTGTTGTCATCGATATGTTTACAAAAATAACTATTTAGTACTACATGATTTTAAGAGATGAATTATTTAGCTTATTGTTTTTTTTTTTTTAAAAACATTTTACTATCGTAGGAATGGTCTAATAATATTTGCCTCACCTTCTATTAAGAAAGCGAAGTTCTAATTTCACTAGAGATGTAATGGCCCGAACTTAAAATCATACTAATTACCTTAAATTCTTTTAATTATAGTTATTAAAATCAAGTTGGGCACTATGTTTCAATTTAATATTTTATGTATGTATATCTAGTTGTACAATTGCAGGTTGAATCGGCAAAGAGACGTCCAAATAAAATTTTGTAACATTCTTGAACAACTCATTTGAACCTTAATAAATACCCAAATGATAGCTAAACCAAAATTAGTCTAATTATAAAATGGGTAAATAATAATAATATGGAAAGTAATATGTATGCATATAAACGAATGTAAGTAATAATTAAAAATGAAAATTCCTTCTTAATGAATTAATTTTAGCCAAAGAAAATCTACCCAAAACATGCATATATATATTTATATTGGGTGAAAAGAAAAAAAAAAAAAAGAAGAGAAAAGAAAATTTCAAAGATAAAAAAACTAAAAAAAAAAATACTAGCAAAATCTAGAAACCAAGAAAAAGAAGAATCAAATTAAATAAAAACCCAAAAGCCCCAAACCTTCCCCATCCCCTGCATTTCACGAGGCCCCACTATTCACCCCTGCCATCCTGCAGCCCTGTCCAGGGCACCTGTGTTCTGCTGCCGGTCTGCTGACCGAATGCTGCCAGCTCCCACCCGGTTGCCGCCATGTCTCCCACTTTCCCTCCTCACCTTCTAGTGCTCAAGTGGCTTCAAAAGATGAAGCCCTAATCTCTTCTAATTTGGATTTTCGATTTTGTAATGGCTGAAATTTTCAGCCAATATAATTTTGTATATGAATTATTATTTATTTTTCATCATTGATTTTAGGATCTGGAATTATTCTCTTTTTTAAGCAAGGAAGAGCTATTAGTATATATATGCCCTTTGTAATCACTTTGTATTACACCTAAAAATTCTTTGCTCACATACTATTTCTATCGTGGAATCAGAGCATTAAAAAAAAAAAGGGTCTAGATCAAACCTATTCCTGGGCTCATCAAACTCCCACTCTAATTCTCCAATTTTCTCAAATTTCTTTCATTCACCTACCAACTACTGCAGCACTGGGAAGTAAAACATATACATTTTTTTTTTCCAAGTCTAACCATCCAAGGACTTCTTTATCATTTGTTCCGAAAGCTCATCTTGGACAATCACGAAGACTCTATCTCAAAGGCAATTAGGGCAGCTCTATTGGCAAATTTTTGCGGGGGATTGAAGACAAGTCTCTGATGCCACTAAAGTCATTATTTTGGGTTTTCAAGTTTTCTGATCTACTGCTTCATTTTGTCCAAACTCTTTATCTAGGTCAGATTTCTTTGGATCAGAAATTGGTTTAGATTACTTTTGTTCTTAAGAGCAAGATTTCTCAATTTTTCAGTGGTGTTTATTGTTGAATTTCATTTTACAGTTCGGTTCAGTGAAAATTTTTCTGAATTGAAATTTGCTATTGTTCATGCCCTTTTTTGCAAAGCGATTGTATTGTTGGCACATATATTGTACCGGAGAAAGTGGATATCATTCAACCCTTTAGAACCATTTTGAATGGTTCAAATTATGCAATATGGTCCTAAGAAATGTCTTAAAAGGGAGAAGACTCTAGAGAATTGTTACTGGTTCTGTCACTAAACCTGTAAAATAGAAAGATGAGGATGATATTGTATATTGGGAAAGACTTGAAGATTGGGTCAGTAAAAAACATCAAATTCTGACCTGGATTCGCAATACCTCAACCGCATCCATCAAGCTCCAGTTGCCCATTTTGAAACCGCTAAAGAAGTTTGGGATTTACTGAGTGCTCGATACTCCACCACTAATATTGTTCACCAATATCAATTGCATAAGGCTCTTCATAATATGAAGCAAGTTTCTGGGCAATCAATGAATGGGTTTCTGTCTCAAATGCAAGGTATACGGGATCAATTGGTCTTATTTGAGCCATCATGGGAAAATGCTAAAGATGTTGAGAAATTCTTCAAATATCCTAACAACCTCCGAGTTATGCAATTTCTCACGGGAGTTAATCATCGGAACCTATTCGTGGGGCTATATTGCAACGAGGCTCTCTTCCTACCCTTAAAGGTACTATGTCTAAGTTGTTATCTGAAGCAGTCCGTTTCAACATTTTGAAACTGTTTCTAGCACTATTGATACCAATCATGTGCTAGTTGTTCCAAACATAACACTCCATTTTGAGAAGTCCTCTGAGAAGTTCTGTAACTACTGCAGATGTTAAGGTCATGTCATTTCAGAATGCAGGGCCTTGTAAAAGAAGAATAAAACTCATGGTAATACTTTTTTCAAAGGCCAATAGTACCACCAACCACCTCAAACTACAAGGGAAGTTGTAGATAAATCATCTCTAACGTTTTCCTTAGGTGACCTTGAGTCGATCCTCAAACAGGTTGCTAGAAACTCCATAGCATCTGCCTCTCAGATTAATGATACAACTTCTTCGGCACTCTCTACTACTCTAGCTACTTCCAATTCTTAGTTCTTTGACTCTGGCTATAGCAATCATATGACCTCTAAATCTGCTATGTTTACCTCAAATGTTAGCCCTGTAAGAATAACTCCTATTGTCCACACTGCAAATAACTCTAAGTTGCAAATAAGTCATATTGGTGATATATCAACTGCAAGTTTATCTATTATCTGATGCATACTTTGTCCCTCAGCTTGCTCTGAATCTTATATATGTTGGTCAATTATGTGAGCTTGGATATGGGGTATATTTTTCAGACCGTCGATGTATTGTACAGGAACCTTAGACAGGACAAATAATTAGGACCGGCCGTAGAGTTAGTCATCTATTTGAATTGGTGTCGTTGTCAGTCCTATCTAAAATTGGTGCTCGTTGTGCTGCTGTGACATCACAAGGATTATGGCATTCCCGTTTGGATCATATTTCTTTCTCTAGATTACGTTGTTTAATTTCTAGTGGAGTTTTGGCTTTTGGGTCATGTGGATGTCAATGAAGTTGGTTGTCATTCTTGTCAATTAGCAAATTTTCATACTTTACTGTTTAATAATAATGACTTTACTTCTCAAGCGCCTTTTGATCTTGTCCATTTTAATATTTGGGGGCCCTTTCCTAATACTTCCATAGGTGGCTCACAATATTTTATGATATTTGTGGATGACTTTTCTCGCTATACATAGATTTATCTTCTCAGAAATCGATATGAATTGCCACAAGTTTACTATAATTTTGCAACCATTGTTCTTACACAATTTTCTGCTACAATCAAGGTATTTAGATTAGATAATGCACAAGAATATAGGAAGAAGAATTTTCTAAAATTTCTGGCCGAGAATGGGACTATTCCTTAAAAAGCATGCCTTATCACCTCGCAACAGAATGGTCGTGTAGAGAGAAAACACTGGCACATTCTAGAAACTGTTTGTCATTTACTTATTTCTTCTAATTCCCAGAATCTTTTTTGGGGGAAGGTGTCCTCACAGCAGTATATACCATCAATCGCATCCTATCTCCTATAATTGAAAATAAATCTCCTTATGAGCGACTACATGGAGTTGCCCCAAATTACAGTTTGCTTCGAGTTTTTAGGAGTGCTTGTTTTGTGATGCTGTAGCCTCATGAGCGGGTCAAGTTAGAACCACGGGTTCAGTTATGTTACTTCTGTGGGTACGACATTGAACACAAAGGCGATAGATGCTGGGATCTAATTTCCAAGAGGTGGGAGCATAAAATGTTTTCTTCATTATCTGCCTTTGAAATTTCAAGAATTGCATCCTCTTATTTTACCTATCTTGGTGCTAATCTCTTCCCAGATGTTGATGAAAAATCCATGCAGGTGCAATGTTCTACTCTGGAACACCCTATCTTACATGAAGAAGCTTCTGTACCAGACCCTGCTGTTGATTCCCTAAATGCATCCCCACAGCTGGTGGTTTCTAGTAGTGACTGCAGCACTTCATCAACCACCATTGATGATTGTAGCACTTCGTCAGCACCTTCTATAACTTCCACTATCCGTCGTTCCTCTTGAGTAAGTCATCTACCAGCTTACTTACAAGATTATCATTATTATTCTGTAGTGGCCACTATTGATGAGCCTCAAACATTTAAAGAGGCTCAACATGATCCCAAGTGGCAGAATGCAATGAAAGAAGAACTTGAAGCTCTACATAAGATACATACATGGGATATTTTGGATCTTCCACCAAATAAATCTGCCATTGCTTGCAAGTGGGTTTATAAAATCAAGACTTGTTCAGACGGATCAATTGAGAGGTATAAAGCACGACTTGTAGTAAAGAGGTTTCATCAAGAATATAGGATAGATTATGAAGAAACATTTGCGCTAGTAGCTCAACTTACATTGGTAACAAGCTTACTGGAAATTTCTGCTGTAAAAAAGTGGCAACTCTTCCAAATGCACGTTAAGAATGCCTTTCTTAACTATGATCTTCAAGAAGAGGCAGACATGAAGCCTCCTCTGGGATATGAACATCACCCTAATAAAGTTTGCCGCCTCCATCGGGCATTATATGGGTCACAGGAAGCTCCATGGGCTTGGTTTGGCAAGTTTAGCTCCACCATTCTTCGTTTTAGCTTTCACTGTAGTCCTCATGACAATGCACTCTTTATTCATCATATAAATAATGGATACATCACATTGCTACTTTACGTCGATGACATGATTATTACTGGGGATGACCTCCAAGGGATACATGATTTGGAGCAATCTCTTTGTCAAGCATTTGAGATGAAGGATTTGGGGTTGCTAAACTATTTCTTAGGATCAAAAGTCAGTTCCAACTCCATGGGCTATTAGTTGTCACAATTCAAATATGCTAGTGATCTAGTTTCTCGTACTGGACTGACAGACAATAAAATAGCCTCATCCCCTCTTGAGGTCAATGCGAAGCTTTTTTCCCTAGATGGATCACTCCTAGCAGATGCTACACTGTATCGACAACTAGTGGGAAGTCTTGTGAAGTCTTGCATATCTCACTATCACAGGACCTGAGATTGCATATGCGGTTCACTTGGTAAGTCAATTCATGGCTGCCCCTCGCACTACCCATTGTGCTGCTGTTCTTCGAACCCTTTGCTATGTCAAAGGCACACTATTTAAAGGCCTTCACCTCCCCTTTAATTCTTCCTTAGAGTTAAAATCTATTCTGATTCAAAGGCTGGGGATCTTGTTGGTCGATGTTCTAAAACTGGTTATTATTTCTTTCTGGGTGACTCCTTAATTTCATGGCGTAGCAAAAAACAAATCGTTATTGCTCGATCGAGCACTGCAGCTAAATACCGAGCACTTGTAAATACCACACCAGAGTTGATATGGTTAGATACTGGAAGATTTGGCTGCACATCAGTCCATGGCAACAACAATTTATCGTGACAATTGAAGTGCCATTCAAATCGCTCACAATGATGTTTTTCATGAAAGACCTAAGCATATAGAAGTTGATTGTCATTTTATTCGATAATATCTTCTGTGCAATAACCTGAGGCTTGTCTCTGTCTCTTTTGAAGAGCAAACAGCAGATATTTTTACAAACTCACTATTACCGGGACGTTTTCATCATTTAGTTTCTAAACTTATGTTGACGTTTGTGTCATCATCCTGAGTTTGAGGGGGAATGTCAGCCAATGCAATTTTGTATATAAATCATTGTTTATTTTCCTTCCTTGATTTTAGGATCTAGAATTATTTTCTTCCTTAAGTAAGGAAGAGCTACTCGTATATATATGCCCTTTGTAATCACTTTACAATACACCTAAAAATTCTTTGCTCACATATTATTTCTATTAGTTAATGATGTATTTAGGTTTGGGGGAGAATTAATTTGTAATTTCTTTGGAATTTTGGGTGCCTTGATTGAACTAAAATATTTAAAGGCTGAAAGCGAGTGTGGTCAGTGAGAGTTGGAGTTTAGAAAGTGGATTTCAATTTGTTTATATTGATTCAGTGGTGTTTAAACAGATTTTAATGAATATTGGAATGAAATTAATACATTAGAGGTGTGTTGTTTTCATAGGCAAGAGGATTTATGGTTAGATGCTTGGATAAAATTCAAATTTATTTTTGTCAATTTAATGATTTTTAGGTGAATTTTGGAGAATATTGAATGGAGATAGTGACCTCCCTGCCCCCTCTCTCTCTCTCTCTCTCTCTCTCTCTCTCTCTCTATATATATATATGGGTATAATATTTTTTGTGTTTATGTATGTTGTAAGCCTATTTCCAAGTGAGGGTGGTAGAGAAGAGAATGGAGTGAAATATGACAACCTTGAATGTTTATAAATTTTAAGCTAAGAGTGAAGTTAATTAGGTTGCAAGATTAGGGTATTATAAGAGTATTGTTTTAACTAATAATGTTGATGGGTTGAGGTTAAAGTTGAGAAGGAAGAAAAGAGGGAAAAGTATATTGTTTTGGACTAATTTGATGATTATCCTTAATGAACATTTAAAAAGTTACTTGATGATTGCCAATGTGAACTTGGACATTAAATTGGGGACCTCAATGAGCTAAGTATGAAAACTTAGAGGATAAGTATAATGTGATTGAAGTATTGGCTAAGTTTAAGCTTTGTCCTTGAATTAGTCAATAAGTCTAATGATGGTAGATAGGCTAAATAATATCCACATCTTCGAAACTAGCAAAAAGGAAATGAAGTGAGTACCCCTCGATTTGGACCCGAAACCAAGCTCATAATTCGATAAAAGTAACCACAATCCTAATAATAATAATACGAAGAAGAAGAAGAAGAAGAAGAAGAAGAAGAAGAAGAAGAAGAACAAGAAGAACAATAATAATAATAACAATATCAATAACAATAGCGATAGTAGTAACACTAATACTAACAATTGAGACAAACAAATGATATTAACAAGCTTATGTCAATAGCTATAATGGTAATGACGTAAACCTTACGTTGATATTAATAAAAGTAAAACGAGTTACGCTATTATGCTATTATAACGTTTACAACATGAGCATTAGCATTAGTCAAAAAAGGAACATAAATAAAGTCAAATAGAATCAAATTAAGTAAATAATAACGAGTATGTTAATAATTAAAAGAAGATCCAAGGGATTTTTTTTAAATCACCTATTCGAAAAGAAAATTTATTGAACTTTCCTGAATTTACACTAAGCATAAATTTATATATTTGAAGCAGAAGCAAAGCCATCACAGTTTCTTTAGGCTAAACAAACATTTTTCATGTAAAATGAGAGAGACTTCAAAGACCAGGTAAATGCATTGCCTATGTTCTTCGAAATCTCACATATTTCTTAAACTATACAAAGTTCATGCAACGCTCATGTAATGAATCATTTGACGTAATGTTTTATCACCTAAACAAGTGGCCCCCCATCAATTATGAATCATCGGGGCTTATGTCCTTCAATTTATCCGCGCCGCTGCAACTTGGGCCTCCCGATCGGCCTAGGAGGTGTGCATCTATCTTAAGATTGCTTCAGATGTTAACAGAAGTTTACTTCCAGATAATAACCAGTAAATAAACTTTACTTGCACATTTTCTCTCTCCTGTTTGCAAACAAAATGCTTTGAAATGCGGTTGCCCAACTAACCAAGTACAAAATTTATTGTACAGCATAGGGATGTATGTATATGCTGACCTTGGGCTCATTATTTGAACGTTTTTATGCTTTCTATTTTAGGTAAAGTATTAGTGAACAGCCCTCCTCTTGACAAGTTAGAAGGTAACAAAAAATAAATGAGAGTTGCAGTTTCTTTTACTGAAGAGTAGCTCGCCAGGTGCTCACAGTGATTTATAGGCTAGCACTTCTAGAAACTAATAGCTTGCATATTCTTTTGGACTTGGTGTTTGTTAAGAGCTTGGTAGTTGTATGCTAAGTTTACCAAGTGTATTTATAAATGGGATAGTTGCAAAATGTATGGTTTTTTGGCAAACTTATAAATGGGATAGTTGCCAAATATATGTTTTTATTTCGAATGTTTGGTGAACCAAGTAACTGTGTGGGTGATATAGCATTACAGATGGTTGCAGGTAGCCTTGTTCCATTACAGAACAACGGTAATGCCTCCAGTCAAACAACTTCTGCTGCAAACATAAATATATAAGTTATTAAACTAGAATAATCAGGTATTAGTGATCAGGGGCATTCAAGAGACATGGAAGGGGTGCCCTTCCTTTGCCATCCGTCCTCTTCCATGCTTTCCCTTATAAGGTGATTATGCTTCTCAATACAAGGAGGAAAAATCATACTGTTATGATATCATCTATATATATATATATATATATATAATATATATATATATATATATATATTATATATATATATATCTATATATATATATATATATGTATATATATATATATATATATATATATATATATATATATATATATATATATATATATATATATATATATATATATATATATATATATATATATATATATATATAGAGTTCAAATGATGCGGTCATGATATGTGTCCTATTAATCATTTATTAAGATATGTGATTTAAAGTCATCATAATGAATAGCATCTTTTCAACTACCTCAGTAAAGAAAAAAAGGAAATAAATTACAAATATGTTAATATTATTATTTCTAAAATTTTAAATCATAAGATTAGTTATAATGTTTCTAAAAATATTTTAACTAAAATTTTAAAACAACCTATGCGTAGCATGAGTTTAAGGGCTAGCTTATGTATATTGACAAGTGCTTAAAGTGCGCACTATTTTTAGGGTCATTTTGCTATATTTTTAGGAGAATTATGTGCTTTAAGTTACCATTTATACTCATATTCTCGATTTACACTGGGGTATGATTGTTTGATATGATTTACATAATTTTAGACTATTTTACCCTAGATTTGACCCTAATTGAGTGTATTTTGACTCGCCACCGATGCCCCTGAGTTGCTATACCCGTGGAATGAAGAAAGAACAGAAGAATATCGATCCAGCAAGCACCACGGTCTGCCCATGGTGGATGCCATGGTCTGTGGTAGAAACTTAACTGCTTGCCTGTTTGTTTTCTCTCATCGTGTGGCTGAGTTGATTGTGTTTCTCTATAAATGTGGCCATTTTTGCAGCAAACCATCATCCCATCCCCATTCCACTCTCCATAATCCACCATCTAGTTAGGATTTAGATTAGATTAGAGGAAGAGCAAGTTGAAGGTGAAGATTGCAAGGATTCCGGATCAAGTTTGCAATGACGGTTCAAGCACGCATTGACTGAGCCATTCCTCTCCATTCTCTTCTCTTTTCTCTTTATATTTTTATGCTTTTAGATTATTGTTGGTGTTTATGTTAAGTTATAGATTGTTAATCTTGGAATTGAGTTTAGTTGTTGTGATTGAATTAATTCTTATTTTGATCTAAAAGTGCTTTGGATTTGTTGGGCTTATTCTATTGAATCTTGGATGTTGATTTACGAGTAGGAAACTTGATCAATTTCTTGCTTGTTTTAGACATATGGTGAAGAACCAAAAAGGTGACACTAGATGTTGGAAAACTAAAATTCGACTTAAGTGAGTGAGATCTTGAGAAAGACTCACTGTTTGAGAAACCTCTAAATTTGATAATCGCATTCTTAATGATCTTAGATTAATTAAAAATCCTTGAGAAATAGTAGTTGATTAGATTTAAGAATTTTATTCCATCTTGAAAGAGGGGTTTTGATAAATCGATTATTGATTTTGGAATTACCCATCTAAAGAAAATGTACTTGATTAATTCTTGCGTTCAGAAATTGCTTGGTATGATTAAATTCCTTGCTTGATTATCCCTTAGATTAGATAGTAGATTAGTCAAATTTCATTCACAAATTTGGATTCACGTAGCATATCTTGAGGAAATATAGCCCAATAGATCAACCTAATTTCTATGGGATCGACCTTGATTTGCTACAATGCTACTGTGTGCTTGTAGCCCTATCAAGTTTTTGGTGCTGTTGCTGGGAACTAGTGTTGAATATTGGGTTTTTCCTGTTATGTTTGACTAAGCATTTTGCTTTTCATTGAAAAAAAAAACTGAAAAAATTTAAAATTAAACAAATCAAATTTGAGGAAAAGTAATGACAATTTTTCATTTTTTCCAATTCGAGCGTGAATTATTTTGGAAGTATTTTAAGCATTTAAATGTATTTCTTGCTCAATATGGTTATTATGTGGGTAAATGGGAAATTTTAATATTTTTGATGAGGGTATGAATAGTAAAACTTGTCTTCTTTTAGAGTATTGGGGTTTTATGGTAAAAATGTTGATGAGGCATGATATTTGCTTGAGTGGATTGCATGGGATTCATTTAAGTTTGCGAAGGCTAGCCTTGTTTCTAGATATTCATTTCCTAATCCTTGTGCATTTTATTCTAGATGTTATTATGCTCTTTTGGTGTGACTTGTATAATTCTTCTCGCCATGCTACTAATTTGTGTTCTTATTATGCATGCTATGTGCAACCTGACTTTGTATCACCCTGAGACAATACTGATGTTGTCCTGACCTTACCTGATTGGTCCTTTCCTTTAGCTCAGTGCATGGGGCTTGAGGTGGGTGAGCCTTTTGGGCTAACTACTAGGTTTAGTGTTACTGATGCATGTTTTGAGTTAGAAGATACTTTAAAGGAGTTGCATGATCTAGATAAGACTCCTTTGGAGGGGTCACGTGATGTGTTTATGCATGAGGAGTCTCCTAACCTTAGTTTTGATAATAATGTTCTCCCTAATCCCCTTGATCATTCTCATGTTTCACCTATTTATTCATTACCCTCTCCTTCCTCTGAGTATGACATTGTTGAGCCAATTAGTAATCCTATGATTTGTGATGCTAATAATGATTTAGGCTATGAGGATAACACATTTAGTATCTTAGTGGGAATGTTAATGATTGTGTCCCCAGGTTACTTAAGAGAGTATGATCCCTCCATTGATCCTTACTGTGTAAGCCTAGAGGACTTGCCTAGGAAAATTATATGGACTGCATTCTTTAATCCTACCTATGATTTTTCTAAGGCATTTGATAAGGTTAAGAGGATACTTGTACTCTTTGGTTTGATTTTGGTTATTGTCTCTTACCTTTTATTTTCTAAATTGTGGTCCCAGGAGTTTGATAAACTCCTACGTATGTTGATCGCATCTGATTTAATGAGTCGAGTCTTGAAGTTATGATAGAGTGGCTGAAGCTCCATTTTACCCTGTTTGCGAGGCCGCATAGCTTAGTTGCACTCTGCATCTAACCTAGTGAGATTATTTTCTTTTGTTCCCCTTCTCTAAGCTTCCTTACTTTGAATAATAATGCTTTATCTAAGCGTGGGGGAAAGGTAGTTTCTATGTTTCTTCATTTTGGTTTTTAGTTTGCATACTTGTTAGAGCATATAGTTTTAGGTTTCTTTTTGTTTGCATTAGTATTTTGCATTTAGTTGATTTTTAGATTTGCATTTAGGATTGTACGTAGAGATGGTGTGGATTTGTTTGAGATAACCTGCAATGATGCTTTTATTTGGTAAAATAGCTTTCACAAGCTTTAGTAACTTTTGACGTGTAATCCCTATTGGTGCTAAAGTTTTTGCAGGTTTTGTAAATATTTACTATTTTGACCCTTGTCTTGATTGAGAACTATTTTATCCCTTAGAATCATTAGCACTAATGTT
Organism: Carnegiea gigantea; assembly: GCA_029747015.1. Classification (NCBI taxonomy): domain Eukaryota; kingdom Viridiplantae; phylum Streptophyta; class Magnoliopsida; order Caryophyllales; family Cactaceae; genus Carnegiea; species Carnegiea gigantea. The sequence continues at coordinate 432,646 of JAKOGI010000084.1, read as the reverse complement.
TGCACATAGAGTCATTTTATGAGCTAGTTGAGACTTTGGTAGATATCTCGTGAGATTTTGAGCCTTATTTAGACTAATTTAATGTATTTAGTCTCATATTTCTTTCATGTGTGTGGCTCTTCCATGTTGCATCTCTAGAACTTACCTAGACTCTTGTTCAAGATCACATTTAGCATGCATGGTTAGGCGATATGATTGAGACATTCTTTGAATTTATGAGCTACATTGAGCAAATAGCCACCCTTTTTATGGTTTATCCCTTGCTACTCCCATTGAGCCTTGACCTTTCTTTTTCTTGATGCAAACCTATAATATTGAACCTTGGCCGATTACATGTTCTACCCTTTTAAGCCAAGACTATAGAGTTTCATTAGTGAGTGGGAGTAGTTAATTGATACTAATGACATTGTTAGGTGTGGTTTATTTGTATGCAATGAGGGATTTATGCGACATTTCCCTTGGTGTTATTTGGGTTGAATTTTACGAGTTGATAGAAACAGAGTTGAAAAGTGCACAATTTCTATTGCCATAATCCTTCTCTTATCTTAAAAAAAAAAAGCAAAAAAAAGGAAGGAAAAAAAAGAAAATCAAGAAGAAGAAAAATGTTGAAAGAAAAAAAAGAGAAGCAAAAATAATGCAAGAATTTGGTATAAATTTTATATTTCAACACTTTTTTGTATACTTGACTAACTTGGGGTTATTTTGTGTATTTGATACATATTAGTGTTTAGAGTGAGGAGTATTTTTTTAATGAAAAGTTGGGTGAAGACGATTCATACTTATAGTCTTTGGCTTTGAGCTCCACAAACCCTAACAAATTTGTTCCCCCTCTTACCTTACCTATAGCCCCGTTACAACCCTATCAAAGTCCTTATGATTGCCTAGCAAGCATTGCATTTTTGTGGTGGAGACTTTGAGAGTCTTTGCAGGCATATGGTAGTTTGCATCTTTCGAATGAGTCTTCAATGAGCCTGAGCTATATTTTAAACACATGAGCGGCAGTGATCCACATTTCCCAAAAGTGAGGCTCTACCGATCCATTTGACTCTAATCAATTCCATGTGCTTGCATGATGTACTTTGTGGTTCTTTGGGGGTGATTAAGTTTGATGTCTAACTTGTGGTCATGTACTTCTTTAAAAACATTCACCTTCTTCTGATTTTGAAATGTTTTGCACACTGCTTAGAGTTGCCATTGATTGCTATTCTTACTTGTGATTTGGTATGATTTGCCTACTCTATGAAGGTTGTTATGTCCTAAGTCTTAGCTGCATCTCTCCTTGTCAGTTTTATCTAGTGTTTGCTTGAGAACAAGTAACGGTTTAAGCATGGGGGAGTTTGACAAGTGCTTAAAGTGCACACTATTTTTAGGGTCATTTTGCTATATTTTTAGGAGAATTATGTGCTTTAACTTACCATTTATACTCCTATTCTTAATTTATGCTTGGATATGGTTGTTTGATGTGTTTTAAAGGATTTTAGACCATTTTACCCCAGATTTGACCTAAACTGAGTGTATTTTGACTCCCCACGGGTGCCCCTAAGTTGCTATGCCCGTGGAAGGAAGAAAGAGCAGAAGAATGTCAATCTAGCAAGCACCAAGGTCTGCCTGTGGTGGATGCCACGATCCTTCGTGGAAACATAACTGCTTGCCTTTCATTTTCTCTCATCGTGTGGCTGAGGTTGATTGTGTTTCTCTATAAATAAGGCTATTTTCACAGCAAACCATCATCCCATCCCCATTCCACTCTCCATAATCCACCTCTTGTTGGGATTTAGATTAGATTAGAGGAAACCAAGTTGAAGGTGAAGATTGCAAGGATTTCGGATCGAGTTTGCAATGGCGGTTCAAGCATGCATTGACTGAGTCATTCCTCTCCCTTCTCTTCTCTTTTCTCTTTATATATTTTTTCTTTTAGATTATTGTTGATGTTTATGTTATGTTTTGGATTGTTAATCTTGGAATTGAGTTGAGTTGTTGTGATTGAATTAATTCTTGTTTTGATCTAAAAGTGCTTTAGATTTGTTGGGCCTATTCTATTGAATCTTAGATGTTGATTTGCGAGTAGGAAACTTGATCAATTTCTTGCTTATTTTAGACATATGGTGAAGAACCGAAAGGTGACACTAGATGTTGGAAAACTAAAATTCGACTTAAGTGAGTAAGATCTTGAGAAAGACTCACCGTTTAAGAAACCTCTAAATTTGATAATTGCATTCTTAATGATCTTAGATTAATAAAAAAACCCTTGAAGAATAGTAGTTGATTAGATTTAAGAATTTCGTTTCACCTTGAAAGAGGGGTTTGATAAATAGATTGTCGGTTTTGGAATTACCCATCTAAAGAAAAGGTGTTTGATTAACTCTTGAGTTGAGAAATTACTTAGTTTGATTAAATTCGTTAATTGATTATCCATTAGATTAGATAGTAGATTAGTTAAATTTCATTCTCAAATTTGGATTTGTCTAGCATATCTTGAGGGAATATAGCCCAATAGATCAACCTAGTCTCTGTGGGATCGACCTTGATTTGCTACAACGCCACCATGCGCTTACGGGCCTATCATATATAAGGTCGTCTCTTTAACTAAGCATCATTAATAGGCCCTACATTGGGCCACAATAATAGACCTAAGTTCGTTCAAGTGTAAAAGCCCAAAGCAATTTGCATTGTAGAAAACTTCAATTCCAAAAAATGCCCAAACGTCAAATCATTTACACCTTCATTATCCGAATTTGCAAGCTTCAGTTCAAAGTCTAATCTCTTGTTGACTCCTACCAATCCCAAAGTCAACTCATAAAAGGAGCCTAACATATAGGTAAGTAGTATGTATGAGCGAGATAGGGAGCAAGGCAGACGAAGGTGGTGGTGCACTCAACATCAGCGCCACCAGTGATGACAGCAAAGCGTGGAAAGGGCCATGGTGGAATGACTATTGTTTAGCTCTCCTATCGTCGATATCAAGTCGATGCCGCCAATTAGATCATCTTTTATGCATTTTGTGATCTTCTTCCTCTTTGCATCCTCACTCCATTCGCCTTTTTTTGAGAACAGTCACCCGTCTCATTTGGTTGATTGATTGATCAATTCGTGTATGCATTTTGATGCTTGGCTTCATGTTTTATTTAAGAGGATGAACATAATGAGGACTATGAATTAAGGCTAGGAAATGGAGTTTGATGATGATAAAGGGAGATTTTCATTGTGAATCACATGAAGGATGATTAGACCAAAATTGATGGCGGGTGGCATGCGATTGCAGCTCGAATATAGGAGTTGCATTTTTCATTTACAAGAACTTTGAGGATCTTTCAAACATGAATAAGGATTTATGTACCTTAACTTTTATTTACACCTCTTTACTCATCTTTCAAAGTCTACGGTTTAGAGGGAGAAGATGGAAAAAATTAGAAGTCGGATTAAGGCTCTGTTCATTGAACTAGTTAGTTGGGCATTTAATAGCGGTTGAACCTGCATATTATTCGTGCCAAAAATGTATCATTTTTACGATACTTTTATGACTGAGTTATGCTCGTTATAATCATTATTTTCAGGTTTTTATTTGATTTTATTTTGTTTTGTAGGTTTTGAATATTTCGGAAAAAAATGTGAGAAAAAGAGGGAAGAATGCCGATAATGGAAGAATTGGGCTGAATTGACTACATCCAAAAATCCTTCGCCCGTTGCTTTTGTAACCCATCAGAAAAAAGGGAAATTCAATTGGAAATATAAAAAATCCAGCCCACACATGCCTCACGTGACCTCATTTCCCCCCTTTTAAGCTTCTTTTCTCTCTCCACCTTCGGTCCCCATAAAAACTAGAAACCCAAAACCCCCTCTCACAAACTCATCTTAGCTTCTCATATCTCTCTTTCTTCGCCATCTCTCTATCTCTCTCGAACCACAGCACCATCAGCATCGACACCATATTCATCCTCATCCACCAACGGCTCACGCAGTGCTAGCATACCATGCCAGATGCCAACGTCTTCACCGTCCATGATGGCTCATATCGACAACTGAGAGTGGATGGATTCGGCTATAAATTGAGGTTGCGGTGCCAGAAGCTAGGGGAATTAGGTTTAATTAGGTATCAATTAGGTTTTAGTTTTAAGTTTTTAAGTTTTAATTAGGGTTCTTGTTAGTTTTAATTCAAATTTGAGATAATTTTTAGGGTTTTGATTTTCGAGTTTCATTTTAAGGTTTGAGGTTTTAATTCGAAATTTATTTGTTTTGGTTCTAAAACTTCAATTCTGTTTTTGGTTTTCAATATCATGTTTTTATAGCTTGGTTAGTGAATTAGGGCTTAGATTCATTATCATTCATGTGATTTTCAAATGTCAGATTTGGTTTTTCGAGCTTGCAATTTCGTTGATTTGGGTAATTAATCACAGTTTTCAGTTGTAGTTGAATTGTTTTTAGGGTTGAGCAATTTCGGAATTCCCCTTCCCCTATTTTTTTCCTTCTTCGAATGCTCTACTTTAAGCTTTCTGTTCTGTTGGTGCTCAAAATCTGGGATGTTGTATGGGTTGTTAGTGTGCTAGAAATGAGGGGTAGTTGCTAGACTATACTGAGCTCATGGGGCAGTGAAGCTCTTGATTCTTCTCCTTGTTTCGGTACTGCTGAATAGCTTAGAATCCCCTCCCCCAATGGCTATTCTGACTTCGGATTTCTAGGTTGTGAATTGGTTAAATGTTGCTTCATCCCCTCCCCTACTGTTATGCTCTATTTAGTTCAGTTTTGGTGCTCTGTTTTCTGTTCCCTTCATGAAGTGTGATTAATTTAATTATTCTTTGATAATTTCAGTTCAGTTTGATTGATTTTAGTAGAGTAATTCGTTTAGATCATAGCTGATTTCGGTTGCTCCCTGAATTTCTTCGTTATAATTGTCAACACTAGCTGACCAACTTCAGTTTAGATTTCTTACCTTAACATGGTCAAGCTTGGTTTTGCTATTCCATCTAGTTTAACGGTTATTAAAATTTGCAAATATTTAGAGAATTTTGGAATTTGATTTGTTTGCAAGCTTTAATCTCAGTTATTCACTATTTTAATTAGCTTAGAATGATGCCAGTTTAATTTCATGCTAAATGACCTTAATCTCTTCAATCGTCCATGTGGAGACGGCCCTCAAGTACTACAGCGAACGCTGTCCGCTTGCAGCACTTCATTTTACACTAAAAATTACTTTATAGGTTTTTGACACCGTTGTTGGGGACAACGGTGTTAGATTAGATCGCATTTTCTTTTCATAGCTACTTTAGTATTAGGTTGCTTTATTATAGTATTAAGTTGTGACTTGATTTAGTACATTGTTTGAATTATTCAAAAATCCTAAAAAATTTAGAAAAACCTAAAATTGAAAAAAAAATTGAAAAACTTGAAAACCACAAAAAAATTGAAAAATTTTAAAAACCTTAAAAACAAAATGGCAAGTTTATGCACTTTTTCTTTTTCTTAGTTTCGTTCTTATTAGTTGCTTATTCTTTGACTTACTTGGTTTATTCGTTATTAGTTTTGATTTGTTTAGTTCATTTCTTGAAAAAAATCCAAAAACCCATAAAAAAATTAGAAAAATTTGAAAACCCCTAAAAATTGAAAAACTTTAAAAACTTCAAATGCCACTTTTCCATTTCCCACAATATAAGCGTGAACCTTTTTAGAGTTATCTTTCAAGGCTTAATGATTATCGTGCTCAACTAAATCATAATTTTGAAAAATGCAAAATCTGTGAGGTCATTGCTATGGGTCTAAATGTTGAGTCAAGGTGTTGTGTTGAATCAATTTATCCTGGAGGTTTAATAGAATTATTATCTGAAACTCAAGATGAAGTTTGGGATTTCTTTGAAAGACTAGCTTTGGAAACCTATGCGTTTGAACAAGCTAACAAGACTTTTAGATACCCAATTCATGGAGAGTATGTTTTTCCTGCTAATCCTTCCCATCAGGACTACTTTATAGATTCAAATGACCCATATTACTATTATATGCCTCCTGTTTTATGTGATTATTGTGAATCTTCTAATCATAATGCTCATACTTGTCCTTATCGTACTTATGTCGATGCTAAATGTGTAAGTTTTGAAAAAAAAAATTAATGAAATGACTGATCAAATGATAGAGACCGTGAAAGCGAGAATTGCTGCATGTTCCCAATGTTTTAACCAAAATAGGGAGACTTATAGTGCGTTTGATTCTAGTGTAGGATCTCCTAAACCTGACATTAGTCTCTATGATGATTTTGAACCCTCTTATTCTGCTAGGCCTGACTTGAATGAAGACTTGTATTTTCCTAGTCTAGAGCAAGAGAGTGACCTCCCTATGTCTCTATCACCTAACCTTGCACCCTGCACTAGCTCACCTAAGGGCATCATTGATGATGTCCTAGTTTCGAACGACTTTTGTGAGTTTGATGTGGGTGAACAATCTAATACTATTAGCGAGTTAGATATAAGCATCACACCTGAATTTGAGCCTCATGATTTGGATGAGTCACAGGAAGATATTTCACAGGAGCTATGCAATGAGGTAACTGAACCCACTATTGTAGACTTTGATGATGATATCCTTTATGCAGAATATGAATATTTTTCATATGGGTTTGATGTTACTGAAGGTCTTGATGTGGGTTTTCATGTTGAATATGAATCATTCTCTTTTGATCCCGTCATTCTTGACCTTCTATTTAAATTAGATGATAATCTTCTATATGTAGAATATGAATCTTTTTCTTGTGAGTTTGATATCCATGAAAGTTCTGGTGATGGTTTTTGTGCTGACTATGAGTCCTTCTCTTTTGACCCCATCCAAACTGACTTCCTTTTTGAATATTGCAAGTCTGAATTTGTGGAGTCTGAGAATATTGCCACTAAGAATTTTGCTTTAGACCAGACTCATATGCATATTGGACTTAATAGACTTGTAAACCTTGCACCCACTCTTTTGCCTAGATTGTTCATTCATGACGATATAATTTCTAGACCAATGACCTCAATACTGGCTTATTCTGAGTATGTTCATTTTCTGTCTGATTAGGCTCAACTATTTGATAAGTTGAAGCGGGCCTTTATTTGTGCTTTATCGGCTAGGTGGATGTACTCTTTCTGGCTCCATCTCACTGCTTTTCACTATTTCTCTGTGATTGAGAGTTGGTCTTCTTTGTTTGATAAGCTTCTACGTACTTTAACGAGTTTTGATTTGAGTAGCATTTTTCAGCTTAATATGGAGTGGCTGATGCTCCAAAGACCTCTCGCTAAGTGGATTTCCAGGGGTATAGTTTAGGTGTACTTTTGCACCTGACCTGGTATAATCATTCTAACTTTTCTTTCTTATTCATTTCGTACTTAGTTGTAGATATTTAGGACTGTTAATATACGGGTGATTGATCTTGAAGAGCAATTTGGGATTTGTTGAGCCGTGTGGGCTATGATAACTATTGATTGTGTTATTGTTTTGTGAATACTTGATAGTTGTGAATATTTAGGATTGTCCTTGTGTATGTTCTAGTTTCATTGTTTAGTTTCCTTGAATTTGTGTTTTGTTCCCTTGGTTTGGTGTCTCCTTTAGTTTGGTGAGTTTTGGTTTTTCTTTGGTTTTGTTTTTGTTTAATAGTTTCTTTTTGTTTCCTTTTTGGTGTTTTAGTGTTTTTGTTTTTGTTTTGTATTTAGCTTTTCTTTCTTTTGTATTTTGTTTTGTTTTGTTTTAGGTTTCTTTTGATTTAGGTTGGTGTTTAGTAAGTCTTTGGTTTGGTTTTGTTGTTATTTTGGGTGATTATGTATGTTTTGGTCTTGATTGGTTTTATTTTTTTGTTAGGTTTTGGATTTTGTTTTTCTTTATTTAGTTACTTTGCTTTTTGATTTTTTGTGTTTGGTTCCTATTTTGTTTTAATTTGGTTTTGATTTTAGTCATTTAGTGGTTTGGTTTATTTTAGAGTTAGTTTTATTTTTGCGTTTCTTTTGAGATTTTGATTTTGGTGATTTTGTGTTTGTTTTTAGTTTTATTTTTTATTTTCATCGTGTCCTAGTTTGTATATATTTGTGGCTTTATGTGGTTTTACGGTTGTATAACTGATGTGATTGCTTTTTAGCACCTTAGTTCCCATAATGAGGACATTATGAAGTTTTGGTGTGGGGGTGAGGTGCCTATTTTTGAAAAATTTTGAAGATTTTTTTTAATTTTTGGGACGTTTGTACTCTTTCTGATTAGCTTGAATCCCCTATGCTTTGACTATTAACTTGTATGCAAGTAGGATGTGCATGAAAAGTTTTCGACCTCAGTATGTCATTCTAAGCCCTAATTCTATTGTGTAATCCAATTCTTGTTTATTCCTTTATCATTATCTTTAGGTCTTAGGCTTTCATGAATGTTTCTCTCATTTGCTTGTGACATAATTACTCTGAAAAAAATAATGAATGAATATTATGCATAAAGAAGAAAAAGAGAAAAAGATGAAATAAAATTTGGAATGACAAGTATCCCTTTGAGGCATGCGCTACTAAGCGTTATCCTTTGAGACACGTGCTACTAGGTGTTACCTTTTGAAGCAATACTGCTAATGGGAAAGCTTGCTTCCAAGGTTAATATGTTAATAATGTAGTTGTGTCAATTAAGCGGGATTGAGTCTGATTCTGGTAAATCTAAGCCTTGGGATGATGATACACTTGCACACGAGCACTGGGATGGATTCAGAATCTTGAGGTATAATGAGGTGAAAAATTAGCGCTCTGACGTCATTTATGGGGCAGAGGACTTTGAAGTACATTCTATGCATATGCAGGTCCATAACTTGGTTATATGGTTGATTTAGTTGATTAGAACGTGTACATATCTTTTCCAAATTCTGTACATATTAGCTTCAAGAAAAAACCAAAAAGATTTTCTTTTATTTTTGAAATAATTTTTGTGAGTATTTCATGTGAAAACTCTCACGAGACCTCACTCGTCCACTTAAGAGACCGAGGGGTTTAAAGGGCTTGTTGCATACGCTAAATACAACTGTGATTCCTACGACAGTGAGTTAGGACTTTCTTTTTCTTATTTTTCATTTTCTTCCAGTTAGTTTAGTCGTTTTTCTCGAGGACGAGCGAAATCTTGGTGTGGAGGTATTTATTCGTGGCAAAAACGTGTCATTTTTACGATACTTTTATGCCCGACTTATGCTCATTATAATCGTTATTTTCAGGTTTTTATTTGCTTTTATTTTGTTTTGTAGATTTTGAATATTTTGGAAAAAAATACGAGAAAAAGAGGGGAAAGTACCGATAATGGAAGAATTGGGCCGAATTGACTCGACCCAAAAATCCTTAGCCCACGCGCACCTCATGTGACCTCATTCCCCCCCTTCAATCTTCTTTTCTCTATCCACCTTCGATCCCCAGAAAAACCAGAAACCCAAAACCCCCTCTCACGAACTCATCTCAGCTTCTCATCCCTCTCTTTCTTTGCCATCTCTCTATCTCTTCCGAACCACAACACCATCAGCATCGACACCATATTCATCCTCATCCACCAGCGGCTCACGCAGCGCCAGCATAGCATGCCAAATGCCAGCATCTGCACCGTCCACGATGGCTCAGATCGACGACCAAGAATGGAGGGATTCGGCTATAAATCGAGGTTGCGGTGCCAGAAGCTAGGGAAATTAGGTTTAATTAGGTATCAATTAGGTTTTAGTTTTAAGTTTTTAAGTTTTAATTAGGGTTCTTGTTAGTTTCAATTCGAATTTGAGATAATTTTTAGGGTTTTGATTTTCGAGTTTCATTTTGGGGTTTGAGGTTTTAATTCGGCATTTATCTGTTTTGGTTCTAAAACTTCAGTTTTGTCTTTGGTTTTTAATATCTTGTTTTTACAGCTTAGTTAGTGAATTAGGGTTTAGATTTGTTCCCATTCATGCGATTTTCAAATGTCAGATTTGGTTCTTCGTGCTTGCAATTTCGTTGATTTGGGTAATTAATCACAGTTTTCAGTTGTAGTTGAATTGTTTTTAGGGTTGAGCAATTTCGGAATTCCCCTTCCCCTATTTTTTTCCTTCTTCGATCGCTCTGCTTTGAGCTTTCTGTTCTGTTGGTGCTCGAAATCTCGGATGTTGCATGGGTTGTTAGTGTGCTGGAAATGAGGGGCAGTTGCTAGACTATGCTGAGCTCATGGGGCAGTGAAGCCCCTGATTCTTCTCCTTGTTTCAGTACTACTGAATAGCTTAGAATCCCCTCCCCCAATGGCTATTCTGATTTCTTGTTTCTAGGTTGTGAATTGGTTAAATGTTGCTTCATCCCCTCCCTTGCTGTTATGCTCTATTCAGTTCAATTTGGGTGCTCTGTTTTCTGTTCCCTTCATGAAGTGTGATTAATTCGATTATTCTTTGATGATTTCAGTTTAGCTCGGTTGATTTTAGTAGAGTAATTCGTTTAGTTCATAGCTGATATTGGTTGCTCCCTAAATTTCTTCGTTATAATTGTCAACACTAGCTGACCAACTTCAGTTTAGATTTCTTACCTCAACATGGCCAAGCTTGGTTTTGCTATTCCATCTAGTTTAAAGGTTATTAGATTTTGCAAATATTTAGGGAATATTTAGAATTTAATTTGTTTGCAAGCTTTAATCTCAGTTATTCACTGTTTTAATTAGCTTAAAATGATGCTAGTTTAATTTTGTGCTAAATGACCTTAATCTCTTCCGTCGACCCTGCGGAGACGACCCTCAAGTACTACAGTGAACATTGTACGCTTGCGGCACTTCATTTTACGCTAAAAATTACCTTACACATATAAATCTTGTCGAAATAGTGGACAACTATTTTTAATTTATCTATCAGCACTTGACTGCTTAGGCAGCTTATTGAAAAAAACGAGAGTGAATTTTGTGTTTTGCATGAGTTTTTGCTAATATTTATTTAATAATAATAGGAATAATAATTTATCGTTGTTTATATCTAAAGTACATTATTTGATTTGGTGATATATCTCAAACATATTGGAATAATTATAGAAACGATGAAGATTTTAAAATAAAAATAAATGAAATTATAATAATATAAAAGTTAGTTATTTTTTATTTTAAATTTTTTGACATAATATTTTTAATATTCTTGTTCATGATTTAAATGTCATGTTTTGCATAAATTCGAAGAAGATACTAACACAAAATTGAACTTATAATTTATCTATAGTTGTGTTAAATCGAAAAATAAATTTATAACTATCATTTTGGTGTGTGACTAAAGTGTGTATCTAAGAACATGCATACATAATTTATAAAATCATAATGTATAGTAAACAAAACTTCCTTATCAAATTAATGTATTATCTTTTTAGTACTTCTAATTTTTTAATGAATATCCCTTTTTCGTTTATCTAAATTATACTTTTTATTGAAATAATTATAAAATAATTAAGTGTATGCACCTGGTCCTCAACAGTTATTTGAAAAGAAAAGGTCTACCTAATTAGTAAGCCAAAAAAAAGAGAAATAGAGTTGCCTAACTTCATACAAATCCAAAAAAGATAGCCTCAAAAGGACAGAGGAAGTCCATTTGCATTATGTCAATCACCTCGGAGGACGATCCAAGCTTCAATTGCCGTATACAAAGATTCATGTTTCATTTTTACTTTAGTAAATTTTGAAATTAATGTCTAAGGAATAAATTTATTATAAAAAATTAAAAATCAAAATAGCAAATATCAAAATTTAAAATATTATGAAAGGAAAACACAAATAGACAATTAAGGCAATCGAAAGATGAGAAAAAGAAAGAGGAACAAAATAAAGCCTAACCTCCAAAATAAAATTGGAAATAACGTCCCCCTGCCCAAAATCCTTATCTCGTTGTTTTCATATCCCAAAAACAAACACACCATACAAAAAATTGAAAAAGAAAATAGAAGAAGAGGAAGAAGGGGGGACCACTAGATTAAAGTGATGATGGAAAACAAATGTGACTAATATCTTCTAATCTTCCAGTAAAATAATTTATAGGTGATTTTTAAAAGGTACATTAAATTTTTATTGATTCTTTTGTATTATTAATTGTTGACTAAATATGTAACTATCAAACTAATTACATAAAATATTAATATTTTTACTGCTTTATTTCATGAGATGATAAGCACTTTTTTGCCTTATCAAACCCTAAGTAATGGAGTACTTTTTTTGACTTTTTACTGCTTTATTTATACTCCCTGTAGCCAGGGACAAAATAGTACTTTTGTATTGGATGTTTCCATAATGGGCTGCTAAGTTAGTTTTCCCATTGGGCTTCAAGGAAGGACCTTGGGATCCCATAAAGACTGGGGGGTGTACTCGGCCTAGTCTGGCCCACAGACATATTCGTGGGGCTCATTTGGAATCCCATATTTTTTCGAATCATTTAGCCCCTCACATTTTGTCAGCACGCTTAACTAGACAGGTAGTTAGGTAGAATATGGAGTAACCTCGTCCCAATGAGACTATCTGCGGACCTCGAAAGTGGCCTGTCATCAGTGCGTCGTATTCCGGGATGACACCTGGGTTTCTATTTCTGTAGCGGGGATGTTTCCCGAGGCTGCTTGAGTCCCGAGGTACTACTGTGGCATGGGAAATCTCCCATGTTAGTGTATAGAATGAGGTTGCTTGAAGTTGTGGTCCATTCCTTCTATGCCAGTTTCATTCTTACGAAAAGGTTTCACATTATGGTGTTCCCTTACTTTCTTAGTACCGAGGAGATGTCCCTCCATGTTCTGGAGACCTTCAATTGGCACCTGGGAGGGGCTGACTTCCCTCATTTGCCTCTCCCGGATGGTTACCAGGACCTGTGCCTAGACTTTGTCCTTTCTGATGCTGAAGAGACCACTCGGGATTTCCTCCTTCCTGAAATAGTTCAGGTCATTTTCTACACGATGATCCTCAATGATGCCCTGGAGATGGGCACGCTAAGCAGAGATTTGGATGAGATGCTAAAGTCGGCCCTTGTAAGCCTGCGGTGGAGCACTTTTGAGGTCTGGTTGTGGCGTAACAGAGATAGCATCTTACTAGCCTACAACATTGAGTTGGACAGCCCGGAGGCAGGGCGGACCCTACAATTAACTAGGTAGAGAGCTCGGGGTCTGGTGATGTGCCTCCCCTCCCAGTGATGTTGACGATGAGTAGTTTCTAGGCCGTGTTGTGGCCTTAATCACTCCTTTACTCTTTTTTTTTTTTTTATGGCCACTATGTATTCACCGGTCTCAGCAAAAAATGTTTACCTTTTATTTCGTGATTCTGCCTTCGAATACGTGTTTTTGTTTGCTTATCCAGTTGTAGGTTGAGCCGTGGGGGACAGGTCCCTCGGTTCCGTCCCATAGTCGTCTACCTTTTAGGGGCTGAGGGTAATGGACAACCGGTCTGAGCAACGTGTTCATTGGGTGCCCAGCCCTTTGTGGAGGCCGGGCGTATGATGATTGGCCTCCAAGTCAGACCATATCATTCCTCAGTCCCTTAGGTGCTGAAGGTATAGCGGACGACCCCTAGGTCATGCTTTAGGGCCTCTAACCCCTTGGCGCCTAAAAAAGTAATGGCCGACCCCTAGGCCATGCTTTGGGACCTTCAGCCCCTTGGCGAGCTAGAGGTGCAATGACTGACCCCTAGGCCGTGCTCTTAGGGCCCTTAGCCTCTTGGGGGCTGAAGGTGTAGCGGACAACCCCTTGACCACGCTGTGAGACCTTCAGCCCCTTTGAGGGCTAAAGGTGTAGTGACTAGCTCATAGGCCGTGCTTGAGGATCCTCTAACCCTTGGAGGGCTAAAGGTATAGCGACTGAGCCCTAGGCCAGGCTTTAGGACCCCTAGCCCCTTGGTGGCTGAAGGGGTAGCGGACGACCCCTTGGTCGCGCTATGGGACCTTCAGCCCCTTAGAGGGATAAAGGTGTAGCAACCGACCCTTTAGCTGTGCTTTAGTACCCTTAGCCCCTTAGAGGGCCAAAGGTGTAGCGACCGACCCCTAGACCGTACGTTACGACCCTTAGCTCCTTGGGGGCCAAGTTATGCTGAGAGCATCGTGAGTGTTTGAATGCCACGTGGTGTGGACGGAATGGCTCTACTCAAGCCTAGGGAGGTGTGTCGTCCTTTCCTCTCATCCCTTTCTTCTATATAAACGGAGTTGCATTCCTTAGAGGAGGTCATTTGATTGCACCTTCAAACTTTCCAGAGAAAGAAGCAAGTTTTTTAGAGAGAAAGGCTCTGCCCCTTTTTTCATCCTTCTTCAAATTCACTGTAGAGCCTTCAAACTTTTCCTTTGAATTTTCAAAAGGGTTGTGTGCAGCTTCAACCTTTGTCTTCCTTCCCCTTCAATTCTCGTAGGTACACGCCTTCGTGCACCCCTTGGAAGGTTGTATTTGTATTATATTGTTTAACTGTGTCATGTCATCCTTGTGCTCATCGAGTAGGACCATTCCTGTGGAGTTTATCGATCCTCGAATGGAGGGCCATCATCCTCAGTTCCCAAGCCTCCCGGCCCTAATTGCTGGCCGGGTGATAACGTACATTCCCCCAAAGAATCAATTTAGGGAGCCTAAGAAAATTACTTATGCTATACCTATACATCACCCCGACATGCCTTCCTGGTCTAGTTGCGAACATTGCTCTACCCCTGGTATCCTTAGTATTAAGGAGGAGGTTGTTTACTTGTGGGAAATTAACGTGGCTGTTTCCTGTATGAATGATATCCAGGAAGGCAGGTTGGCCAGGATAAACACCGCCATCCGTTTGAAGACCCGTGAATAGCTCATGGCTGAAGGATACTCACAAGGTAATTCTCACTCCGCCTCAGACTCTCGTAGATTGAGTGCTAAAGTTTGTTCTACTAGCACTAGCAGCTCTGTGAGGGGAGGTGAGAGCTGCTCGTCTGGTTCCCGTTCGTCAGCCTCCACCCCCAAAAGAGGTCGTGCTCAGAAAGAGTTGGTCCAAGAAGTTGTGGGCGAAGGGACGGTTTTCCCGGAGCTCCTTCACACTCAGATCCTCAAGACAGGCCGAAGACCCATGTCCCCAACCTAAGGGTCGTGCACACGCTTAAGAGGTCGGCATTGGAGGAGAAGTGGCTTCTTCCCATCGAGTATAAGTTCATCATTCCTGATCCCGACTCTACATAAATAGACTGCCCCCAAGATCTATAGTGATCTACCAAGCGTCTTTCTCCTATAGCCTGAGGTTTCCACTTCATCGGGTCATTGTGGAAATCTTAAACAAGTACGAGGAAGTCATACTTTCAATTCTTCGTACACCGCGAGACAGATTGGGGGGATTGATTGGGACTATCGCAAGCGCACAATGGCATTGTAGCACATTAAGGTCGATCCCACAGAGACTAGGTTGATCTACTGGGCTATATTCCCTCAAGATATGCTAGACGAGTCAAAACTTTAGATTGATTAAAATACAAAGATAAGGAAACAACTATAACTAATCCAAGGGGTTTCAATTAATAACTTCTAATTCACTAATTTTAAATCAATTAAGGAGAAAATGCCTAGGAATTCATGTAGTTATGAAAGTTGATTGGATCAAAATGATAAACATGTGCTTTTCTCTAATTAGTTAATTTCAAGCAATTGCAATCTCTCCAAAACTTTAATCTATTCTTTCGAACTCAACAAAATTTGCCTAAACTAAGCAAAAGTCGTTCTTCCGAACTAATTTGGATTAATCCGAGTTAAACATCTTTGATTACACTCTAGTCCTCCTAGCATGAAAATCTCTCTTTCAAGATGATTATGTCAAGTTTTATCAAGTAGTCCAACAATCAATTGTCATCGTTTAGTTTTTCACCTGATTGGTTCAAGTGTGCAAGTAAATTTTAGCCAAAAATCCACTCACAACATGATAATAACTTGATAGAACGAAATCAAACCAATCATGAAAATAAGCACAATTTATAGATTAAAACATGATCCAACAACACTTTCATAAACTACAAAATCCCTAGACAAAAATTAGACTACTCATGCATGATTAAATTAAACATCTAACTACTCCAAAATGATAAATTTAAAGAGAAAAGAGAAGAGAACAGAGAAGAGTTTGCTCAACCAAAATGTGTGCCTGAATAATTATTGCAAGCTCGAGATAGAATCCTTGCAAATCTTCACTAAAACTTGCTCTCTCTCCTTCTAATCTAAATCCTAATCTAACTAGAATGGAATAGAAGAGAGCAAAATGGAATGAGGGGATGATGTGTGTTGAAATGAGGGTGAGAGCCCCCTTTTATAGCAAAGTTACTGGAAGTCGAACAGTCACACGCATAAATGACATTAACAACTGCTTGGAAGTTGAAGGGCGCGAGAAAATAAAAAGCCTTGCGGGAAGTGAAGACACCACGGACCGTGGCCAAACCACGGATAGACCGTAGTCAGCTCTGGCTCCACATTCTTCTGTTCTTTCTTCCTTCCACGGCCATACCAACTAAATGTGTCCGTGGTGGGTCCAAATTTAGGATCAAATCTGGGGTAAAATGGTCTAAAAACCTATAAAACACATAAAAGAACCATACCAAAGCATAAAATGAGAAAAAGAGTGTAAATTATAACATAAAGCACATAATTTTCCCTAAAAATGCAGCAAAAATGACCCTAAAATGATATATACTTTAAGTACTTATCAAACTCCCCCATGCTTAAACCGTTGCTTGTCCATAAGCAAACATTATATAAAATCGACAAGGGGAGATGCATCTAGGACTAAAAACATGAAACCTCTTTAAAGTAGGCAATTTATAGCATATCACAAGCAAGAATGTCAATTAACCATAACCCCAAATAGTGCGCAAAATATTTCAGAATTAGGAGAAGAAGGTTTTTAAAAAAGTAGGAGACCACAAGCTCGATATCAAACTTGATTGCCCCTAAAGAACCACAAAGCATGTTATGCAAGTACAAGGAATTTTAGGGCTAAAAAGACCCAGAGAACCTCGCTTTTAGGAAATGTGGAACAATCTCGCTCATGTGTTTGAAACATAGCATAGGTTCACTCAAAACTCATTCTAAAGATGCAATCTACCTTATGCTTGCCAAGGCTCTCAAATTCTCCACCACTAAAATGCAATGTGCATAAGACAATTAAGAGGACTTTGATAGGGTTGTAACATGGGCTAAAAGGGTTAAGGGAAAGGAATGGACAAATGCATTTGGGCAATGTGGAACTACTTAGCCAAGTGACTAGGGTGCAACTAACCAGGCACCAAGAAACCATGAAAATCACTAACTCTCCAAACTTCAAAATACAATGAACTTATGCCACGAATGAAATAGGAAATAAGTTGACAAAGAGGGAACACAAGCCATTTACGTTTCCAATGCCAAACAACTTAATCATTTCTTTTTGCCTTTTTTTTCCCTTTGATTTTGGTTTTCTTATTTTTTGGCTCTTTTTTCGCTTTTTTTACAACATGACTTTTTCTTCAACATAACCTTTTTTCTCTTTTTTTTCCTTTTTTTTCTTTGGGAAATGAAATAAGAATTTCAATTGTTAAAAGGTATAGGACCACCAATTGTCAACTCACAACCGAATATATATACACACACACACACACACACACACACACACACACATATATATATACATACACAACCCGAACAAAAGGGAACCAAAGCAAATGCTCAGCATCATCAATCCCTTAAAAAAAACAACATACCAAAGCCATCTTAAACTCAATTATCACAAAAACCACCCACTATATACTTGATGCAATACTCTATAGACTTGACTTAAAGGTAAGAATATGTGTTTGGCCAAGGGGTAATATGAAGGGACCACAACAAAGACGAATATAAGCTCAAGAGGGGCTAGCAAAGGGGAAACAACATGTAATACAAAAGTAGGCTATTTGGCTATGTGGTTAAAATGGTCAGGAAAGAAATGCCTATGTCATATCATCAACTATGCACATGCGAATGTGGTTTTGAACAAGAGTGTAGGCAAGTTCTAGAGACGCAATATGGAAGAGTCACACACATCAAAGAAACATGAAACTAAACATAATGAATTAGTCCAAATAAGGCTCAAAATCTCCAGGGATATCTACCAAAGTCACTATAAGCTCATAAAATGAGTCTATGTACCAACATTAGTGCTAATGACTCTAGGGGGTAACATAGTTCTCAATCAAGATGAGGGCCAAAACCTTCAGAAATTTTCACACCAAAAGGGATTACACATCAAAAGCTACTCAAACTCATAAAAGCTATTTTGCCTAAACAAAAGCATCATTGGAGGTTATCTTAAACCAGTCACACGATCTCTACATGTAATCCTATATGCACCTAAAAATCAACTAAATACAACATGCCCCCAAAAAAAAAACCCCTAAAACTACATGCTCTAACAAGTATGCAAACTAAAAACCAAAATAGAAAACATAGAAACTACCCTTCCCCCATGCTCAGATAAAGCATTATTATTCAAAGAAAAGAAAACTGAGAGAAGGGGAATAAAAGAAAACAATCTCACCAGGTTAGGTACAGAGTGCACCTAAACTATGCGGCCTTATAATAACTGGGGCTCATAGAGCATCAACCACTCCATTATGATGTCAAGACTCGACCCTTGAAAGCTGACGCTGTTAAAGCATACAGAGGCTTGTCAAACTCCTTAGCATAGAGCTTCGAAGCATGGCAATAAGAGAGCATGAAAATAATCGCAGCAAAAAAAGTAAGTGCTCTATTCAACAAAGCAAAAAACATAGAAGAATCAAAAGAGAAAGTAAAGAAAGTGTTCCACATTATTTTTCTAGGTTTGTCCTCCAGGTACATACAATATGGGTCTAAGGAGGCATCATACCTACAAAAGTATCGTAGGGAATGAAAATTATCAACATTTCCATCATGCATAGTAAACATTTTGTCCACATGTCCCAATCAACTTTAGAATCACAAATCTTAGGATTATCAATGGGCCCATCTAAAGAATACTTTGGGGAAATAGGGGGTTATGAACACGTTGCGAAAACATGGGTATGATCAAGGGGATTGGGGAAAGCATAATTAAAACAAAGGCTAGAAGACTCCTCATGCGCACACTCATAAGGACACCCCTTTAAAGGAGTGTTAATTAGATTATGCACTACACAAAAAGTATCTTCTGACGCACAATATGAATCACCCACTTCAAATTTAGCAATCAACCTAAAAGGCTCACCCACTTCGAGCCTCGTGCACTAAGCCAAAGGAAAGGGCGAATTAGGTTGAGCATAGCATGCATAGAAAGGGCATGAAACAATAATATGGTTAGAAGAATCACACAAGTCACACCAAAAAGGAGCATAATACAATCTAGCATAAAATGCACAAGGATCAGGAAAAGAATAACCAAAAACACAACTAGCTTTCTCAAACCCAAATGAATCACAAGCAATCCACTCAAGAAACTACCATGCCTCATCAATATTTTTACCATGAAAATCCCAAAACTCCAAAAGATTACAGTTTTACTATTCATACCCTCAACAACGATGTCCAATATTTCCTATTTACCCATATAATAACCACATTGAGCAAGAAAATATTTAATAGCTTAAAATACCTCCAAAACAATTCATGCTTGAATTGGAGAAAATGGAAAATTGCCATCGTTTTTTTTTTCAAATTTTATTTTATTTTTTTAATTTTCAATTTATTTGGTTTTTTTCAATTAAAAATCGAATTCTTAGTCAAACCTATCAGGAAAAACCCAATATTCAATACTAGTCTCCGGCAATGGCGCCAAAAACTTGATTGGGACTACTGTAAGTGCATGGTAGCATTGTAGCACATCAAGGTCGATCCCGTAGAGACTAGGTTGATCTACTGGGCTATATTCCCTTAAGATATGTTGGGCGAATCAAAACTTTAGATTGATAAAAATATGAAGATAAGGAAACAACTATAACTAATTTAAGGGGTTTCAATTTAACAACTTCTAATTCACTAATTTTAAATCAATTAAGGAGAAAACGCCTAGGAATTCATGTAGTTATGAAATTTGATTGGATCAAAATGATGAACATGTGCTTTTCTCTAATTGGTTAATTTCGAGCCATTACAATCTCTCCAAAAACTTAGTTTATTCTTTCGAGCTCAGCCAAATTTGCCTCAACAAAGCAAAAGTCATTTTTTCGAACTAATTTGTCTTAATCCAAGTTAAACATCTTTGATTATACTCTACTCCTCCTAACATGCAAATCTCTTTTCTAAGACGACTTTATATCAAGTTTTATCAAGCAGTCCAACAATCAAACGTCACCTTTTAGTTTTTTATCCAATTGTTTCAAGTGTGCAAGCAAACATTGGCTAAAAATCCACTAACAATATGATCATCACTTGATAGAACGAAATCAAACCAATCATAAAAATAAACACAATTCTATAGATTAAAACATGACCCAACAACACTTTCATGAACTACTAACTCCCTAGACAAAAATTAAACTACTTACATAGGATTAAATTAAACATCTAATTACTCTAAAATGATAAATCTAAAGAAAAAAGCAAGAGAAGAGAGAAGAGTTTGCTCAGCCAAAATGCGTGCTTGAATCATCGTTGCAAACCCGGGATAGAATCCTTGCAAATCTTCACTTCAACTCACTCTCTCTCCTTCTAATCTAAATCCTAATCTAACTAGAATGGAATGGAAGAGAGGAAAATGGAATGAGGGGATGATGTGTGTCGAAATGAGCGTGAAAGCCCCCTTTTATAGCAAAGCTGCTGGGAGTGGAACAACCGCGCGTATAAATGACATTAAAAACTGCTTGGAAGTTGAAAAGCTGCGAGAAAATAAAAAGCCTGCGGAAAATGAAGACACCACAGACCGTGGCCAACACCTCGGACAGACCGTGGTCAACTCTAGCTCCACATTCTTCTGTTCTTTCTTCCTTCTATGGCCATACCAACTAAAGGGTGTCCGTGGGGGATCTAAATACACTCATTTAGGATCAAATTTGAGGTAAAATGGTCCAAAAAACTGCAAAACACATAAAAGAACCATACCAAAGCATAAAAAGAGAAAAAAAGTATAAATTATAACATAAAGTATATAATTTTCCCTAAAAATGCAGCAAAAATGACCCAAAAATGATATGCATTTTAAGTACTTATCAAACTCCTCCATGCTTAAACCATTGCTTGTCCTCAAGCAAACATTATATAAAACCGACAAGGGGAGATGTATCTCGGACTCAAAACATGAAACCTTTTTAAAGTAGGTAATTTAGACCATATCACAAGGAAGAATATCAATCAACGACAGCCTCAAATAGTGCGCAAAATATTTCAGAATTAGGAGAAGAAGGTTTTCGAAAAAGTATGAGACCACAAGTTCAATATCAAACTTGATTACCCCTAAAGAATCACAAAGCATGTCATGCAAGTACAAAAAAAATTTAGAGCTGAAAAGACCGATTGAACCTCACTTTCAGGAAATGTGGAACACTCCCGCTCATGTGTTTGAAATATAGCATAGGTTCACTCAAAACTCATTCCAAAGATGCAATCTATCACATGCTTGCCAAGGCTCTTAAATTCTCCACCACTAGAATGCAATGTGTACAAGACAATCAAGAGAACTTTGATAGGGTTGTAACGTGGGCTAGAAGGGTTAAGGGAAAGGAGTGGACAAATGTATTTGGGCAGTGTGGAGCTACTGAGCCAAGTGACTGGAGAGCAACCAACAAAGCACCAAGAAACTATGAAAATCACTAACTCTCCAAACCTCAAAATACTGTGAACTCATGCCACCAATGAAATAGGAAATGAGTTGACAAAGAAGGAACACAAGCAATTTACGTATCCAATGCCAAACAACTTAGTCATTTCTTTTTGCCTTTTTTTTCCTTTGATTTTTATTTTCTTTTTTTTTCCGGCTCTTTTTTTGGCTTTTTCTACAACATGAATTTTTCTTCTAACATAACCTTTTTTTTCTCTTTTTTTTCTTTTTTTGTTTGGGAAATGAAATAAGAATTTCAATTGTTAAAAGGTGTAGGACCACCAATTGTCAACTCACAACCGAATATATATATATATATATATATATATATTATATATATATATATATATATACATATATATATATATATATATATATATATACATATACATATATATATATATATATATATATATATATATATATATATATATATATATATATATATATGTATATATATACACAACCCAAACAAGAGGAAACCAAAGCAAATGCTCAGCATAATCAATACCTCAAAAAAAAAAAAAAAAACAATATACCAAAGCCATCTTAAACTCAATTATCACCAAAACCACCCACTACAAACTTGAAGTGATACTCTATAGACTTGGCTTAAAGGTAGGAATATGTGTTTGGCTAAGGGGTAACATGAAGGGATCACAAGATGGATATAAGCTCAAAGGGGCTAGCAAAGGGGAAACAACATGTAATGCAAAGGTAGACTATTTAGCTATGTCGCTAAAATGATCAAGAAAGAAATGCCTCTATCATATCATCAACTACGCACATACAAATGTGGTTTTGAACAAGAGTCTAGGCAAGTTCTAGAGATGCAATATGGAAGAGTCACACACATGAAAGAAACATGACGCTAAACATAATGAATTAGTCCAATTAAGGCTCAAAATCTCCTAGATTATCTACCGAAGTCACAATAAGCTCATAAAATCAGTCCATGTACCAACATTAGTGCTAATGACTCTAGGGGGTAACATAGTTCTTAATGAAGACAATGGTCAAAACAAGAAGTATTTACAAAACCTTCAGAAATTTTCACACTAAAAGGGATTACACATCAAAAGCTACTCAAACTCATGAAAGCTATTTTGCCTAAACAAAAGCATCATTAGAGGTTATCTAAAGCCAATCACACGATCTCTAACTGCAATCCTATATGCCAACCTAAAAATCAACTAAATGTAACATGCAAACAAAAAAAAAATAGAAAACTAAAACTATATGCTCTAACAAGTATGCAAACTAAATACCAAAATAGAAACATAAAAACTACCCTTCCCCCATGCTTAGATAAAGCATTATTTTTCAAAGGAAAGAAAACTGAGAGAAGGGGAGCAAAAGAAAACAATCTCACCAGGTTAGGTATAGAGTGCACGTAAGCTACACGGCCTCAGCATCAGCCACTCCATCATGATGTCAAGACTCGACCCTTGAAAGCAGATGACATTAAAGCACGCAGAAGCTTGTCAAACTCCTTAGCATAGAGTTTCCAAGCATGGCAATAAGAGAGCATGAAAATAATCACAATAAATAAAGTTAGTGCTCTCTTCAACAAAGCAAAAAACATAGAAGAATCAAAAGAGAAAGCAAAGAAAGTGTTCCACATGATTTTTCTAGGTTTGTCCACTAGTTATATGCAATATGGGTCTGGGGAGGCATTATACCCACAAAAGTATCCTAGGGAAAGAAAATTATCAACATTTCCACCATGCATAGTAAACATTTTGCCCACATGTCCCAAATTAACTTTAGAATCATAAATCTTAGGATTATCGTTGGGCCCATCTCAAGAATCCTTGGGGGAAATAGGGGGTTATGAACACGTAGGGAAAACATGGGTATGATCAAGGGGATTGGGGAAAGCATAATTAAAACAAAGGCTAAAAGACTCCTTATGCACACACTCATAACGACACCCCTCTAAAGGAGTGTTGACTAGATTATGCATCAAGAGCATCTTCTGACGCACAATATGAATCACCCACTTTAATCTTAGCAATCAACCCAAAAGACTCACCCGCCTCGAGCCCATGCACTGAGCTAAAAAAAAGGACGAATCAGATTGAGCATAGCATGCATAGAAAGGACATGAAACAATAATATGGTCAGAACAACCACACAAGTCACACCAAAAAGAAGCATAATACGATCCAGCATAAAATAGACAAGGATCAAGAAAAGAATAACCAAAAACACAACTAGCCTTCTCGAACCCAAATGAAACCCAAGAAATCCACTCAAGCAAATACCATGCCTCATTAACATTTTTACCATGAAAATCCCAATACTCCAAAAGGGTACGGGTTTTACTATTCACACCCTCATCAACGATGTCCAATATTTCCCATTTACCCACACAATAACCACATTGAGCAAGAAAAACATTTAATAGCTTAAAATACCTCCAAAACAATTTATGCTCGAATTGGGGAAAATGAAAAACTGCCAACGTTTGTTTTTCAAATTTTATTTTATTTTTTAATTTTCAATTTATTTGGTTTTTTCAGAAGAAAAACAAAATGGTTAGTCAAACCTATTAGGAAAAATCTAATATTCGATGCTAATCCCCGGTAACGATGCCAAAAACTTGATTGGGACTACCGCAACTGCACAGTGGTGTTGTAGCACATCAAGGTCAATCCCACAGAGATTGGGTTAATCTACTGGACTATATTCCCTCAAGATATGTTGGGCGAATCAAAACTTTAGACTGATAAAATACGAAGATAAGAAACAACTATAAGTAATTCATGAGTTTCAACTTAACAATTTCTAATTCACTAATTTTAAATCAAGTAAGGAGAAAGCGCCTAGAAATTCATGTAGTTATAAAAGTTGTTGGATCAAAATGATGAACATGTGCTTTTCTCTAATTGGTTAATTTCGAGCAATTGCAATCTCTCCAAAATTTTAGTCTATTCTTTCGAACTCAATAAAATTTGCCTAAACTAAGCAAAAGTCGTTCTTTCAAACTAATTTATCTTAATCCAAGTTAAACATGTTCGATTACACTCTAGTCCTCCTAACATGCAAATCTCTCTTACGAGATGACTTTATGTCAAGTTTTATCAAGCAGTCCAACAATCAAATGTCACCTTTAAGTTTTTCACCTGATTATTTCAAGTGTGCAAGCAAACATTGGTAAAAAATCCACTCACAATATGATAATCACTTGATAGAACAAAATCAAACCAATCATAAAAATAAACACAATTCTATGGATTAAAACATGACCCAACAACACTTTCATAAACTACTAAATTCCTAGACAAAAATTAAACTACTCACGCATGATTAAATTAAACATCTAACTACTCTAAAATGATAAATCTAAAGAGAAAAGAAAAGGAAGAGAGAAGATTCTGCTCAGCCAAAATGTTTGCTTGAATCATCGTTGCAAGCCCGGGTGGAATCGTTGCAAATCTTCAATTCAACTCACTCAGTCTCCTAATCTAAATCCTAATCTAACTAGAATGGAATGGAAGAGAGGAAAATAAAATGAGGGAGGTGCATTGAAATGAGGGTGAAAGCCTCCTTTTATAGCAAAGCTACTGGAAGTTGAACAACCACACGTATAATGACATTAAAAACTGCTTGGAAGTTGAAAAGTCGTGAGAAAATAAAAAGTCTCGTAGGAAAAGAAGACACCACGGACCGTGGACAACACCACGGACAGACCGTGGTCAGCTCTAGCTTCACATTCTTCTGTTCTTTCTTTCTTCCACAGGCATAGCAACTAAAGAGTATCCGTGGGAAGTCCAAATACACTTATTTAGGATTAGATCTGGGGTAAAATGGTCCAAAAACCTACAAAACACATAAAAGAACCACACTAAAGCATACAATGGGAAAAAGAGTATAAATTATAACATAAAGCATATAAGTTTCCCTAAAAATGCAGGAAAAATGACCCTAAAATGATATAGACTTTAAGTACTTATTAGGGATCTTTTAGATTGGAACAATAAGAAACCAGTACGTAACCCGTTTGGGAAGCCGACTGCCACGGAAGAAACGAAGCCGCTATTTTCAATATTACATGCAGGAAGACGACTATCCAAAGCCGCTTCTATCTTGTATGTCCAGGATTGTAGACGTACGAAAAGAGCCCAAGCGTCAGCGTTCCAAGTCGAGTGATAGGGAGCCTTCGAACTGGCTTCCTAAATGGTCTTACTTCGAGAATGACTTCTTTCTTGCCGCTGCTGGCCTCCTCATACTTAAGAATTACTTTAAGGGTACTTCGCGTCTTCCCTTTGTACTACTTTTCCCCTAGTTCTAACCTGATTTTTCCTTTGTTTTGTACAGAGTAGGCTTGGGCAATACGTTCGCCCTTTGAGGGTGGGCAAGCGACTGAGGGGGAGATAGTGGCTAAGATTGAAAGAAGCCACGAAGAGGAAAGGCACCATCGCGTTGAGGCTCAAGAGAGGAAGATTTGTCCTACTAGGTTGTTCGGTTTTGCTGCTGCCAGCCTCCTTATATTTAGCATTTACTCCAAGTGTTTGACTTGACACACTCTTTTTTTTTTTCCCCTTTTTTTAGGCACCGAGGACTGCGATGTAAGTCCAGTATCCTTAAGCCTTCCTCGCATGGATACTTGTAAGCGTTTGTGCCTAGAAGAGGACAGGAGGAGCCCGTGGCTTCAGACCCCACCCCTGTGAGGGCCAAACCACCCCCTCTAAGAGTGCGAGGATCGAGGGGCTGTCCAAGTGAAGGGTGTCCAAGGAACGGAGGGTCTCTGATGAGGTGGTGGGGTCTACTTCCCAAGGGGGCTCTCGAGGGAGTCAGCGGGTCACTCAACCGCTAGTGGGGGAGGCATATGTAAATAAGACAGCTTAAGCCATGGATTTCCTTGGGGCTGACCTACTGGCTAATCAGCTATGATGGAGTGTCTAGCCAAGTCTTGGGACTTAGCTCCCTCCAATTCTACAGAGGCGCCCAGGGTCACCGAGGAACAAGTGGCCATAGCTGAGGTAAGGCTACGCCGGTCTTTACTCTTTATTCCTTGCCGTTTTTTCTGTCCTTAGCTGATAATGTTGTATTGTTTTCTAGGCCTTCACTTGAGCGCTAAATGCTGTGAAGTCAACACCATCCGTCTCCATCCTGGAGAGGCAAATTTGTGACCTTTAGAACTCCGATGGCCTTCTGCAAGGCGAAATCGACGACATCTAGATAGAGCGCTAAAGGTCTGAAGAGTCAGCGACCAAGTATAAGCACCACTAGGAGAAGTTGAAGAAAGAGAAGGAGGCCTGGGAGGCTGAGAAGGCAGAGCTGCGGCATCAACTAGAAGTGGCTTTTCTCAAGATAGAGGCTGAGACTGTTGTGGAAAGGAAATGGCGGCCAAGGCTAAGCAGCAGGGCTACCATCGTGGTCAGGAGGACCGCATAGAATTCATTCGGGAATTCTTAGAGACCTTGGCCCCTGATGACTTTCAACAAGAGGGATACTTTGAGGCGTACATTAAGTACATAAAAGATCGCCGCCAAGCTCGTGCTGAGGGCCAGAACCCTGACATGGTGGACTTCGTACCGCCTATGTAGATGAATGTGCAATGTGGAGGATACCATGCCTCTAGATGGTGAGGCCGCAACACATGATGCTGATGATGAGGAGGCCGCAGCGCATGAGGCTAGTGACGATGAGGACCCCGCCATCTAATGTAGAATGGTCTTTACCTGTTTCTATTCTTGTCTTTTTTAGCTTGTTGATTGATATTGCTGTTTGTACTTTTTCACTCATACTAAATGAAATTCCCGACTTTTTCTTATTTACTTCTGCACTTTTTGTTTCACTTGCTACTGTCTACGTGTTTATCTTTGTATCTGTTTTCCAGTCATTGGCATTTTATATAAGCTTTCGACCCCTGAGGGAAACAACAAGTGATGGAAGTGAACACTATAGCGATCGGCCTATAGGCCATGGTTGAGGACCCTTAGCCCCTCAGTGGATAAGGATATAGCGACCCGCTCCTAGGCTGTGTTGTAGGACCTTCCACCCCTTGGGGGCTAAAGGTATAGGGACCGACTCATAGGCCATGCTGGAGGATTCTTAGCCCCTTGGGGGTTAAAGGTATAATGACTGGCTCATAGGCCATGCTTTAGGACACGTAGCCCCTTTTGGGGGCTAAAAGTGTAGCGATCGATGCATAAGCCGTGCTTTAGGCCACTTAGCCCTTTTGGGGGGCTAAAAGTGTAGCGACTGGCCCCTAGGCCGTGATGGAGGACCCTTAGACCCTTAGGGGCTTAAGGTATAGCAACTGGCTCATAGGACGTGCGTTGGGACACGTAGTCCTTTTGGGGGCTAAAAGTGTAGCGACCGGTGCATAGGCTGTGCTTGAGGACCCTTAGCCCTTTTTGGGGGCTAAAAGTGTGGCGACCGACCCTTAGGCCGTGCTTGAGGACCCTTAGCCCCTTGGGGGCTAAAGGTGTAGTGACCGGCTCATAGGCCGTGCTGAAGGACCCTTACCCCTTGGAGGCTAAAGGTATAGCGACTGGCTCATTAGCTGTGCTTGAGGACCCTTAGCCCCTTTTGGGGTCTAAAGGTGTAAAAGCGGAGGATGAACAGTTAAGCGCCCTGG
Source organism: Carnegiea gigantea (assembly GCA_029747015.1). Taxonomy (NCBI): domain Eukaryota; kingdom Viridiplantae; phylum Streptophyta; class Magnoliopsida; order Caryophyllales; family Cactaceae; genus Carnegiea; species Carnegiea gigantea. The sequence goes on along the minus strand of JAKOGI010000084.1, from coordinate 404,379 downwards.
CGGTTAATGTATTTATTGCAAAAATGCATTAGTACATTGCATGAAACTTTAAAGAGAAAGGCTACCAGTGATAATACTTCCGCAGGTTACTGCTGTGCCATATGCGAGGGATGATGGTGCCTTCGGGCTTTATCAGGTGATATGTGCCCAGTTGCACTTGCTCCATCACTTTGTAAGGTTTTTTCTAATTTCCCGTGAGCTTTCCGTGCTCACTTCCTCTTACCACAGCTTAGGTTCGACGAAAGGCCAAGTCTCCTACCCTAATAGGGTGAAGTTTTACCGTGCGATCGCGGAGCCTTGCAACCCGGAGTTTGTAAAGCATTTTTCTCAAGAGGGCGTCATCCCGAATAGAGGGTAGTAGATCGAGAGCCTCTCAGAGGGCTACGTTGTTGAGCTCTTCTTGGAAGGTAGTAAGACAATGGGTGTGGCGTGCTAATTCGATGGACAATATAGCTTCTGACCCATACGCCAACATGAATGGCGTTTCCTCCATGGCCATTTTCTCAGTCGTACGGATTGACCAGAGGGCTCCATGCGACTCCTCGGACCATTTTCCCTTGGCATCACCAAGTTTATTTTGCATGCCGTGCAAGATGACTTTGTTAGTGACTTCGGCCTGGCCATTTGTTTGAGGATGGGCCACTACTATGAACCGAGCTTGACTCCCCAAGGTGCTGAGGTAGTCGGTGACCTTTTTTGTGTCGAACTGTCGCCTATTGTCAGAGATCATTACTCGAGGAATGCCAAACAGGGTGATGATATTTCTCTAGATAAACTTTCGAACTTCGACCGCAGTGATGAAAGTGACTGCCTCAGCCTCTACCCATCTGGTGAAGTAATCGACCGTAACAAAGAGGTAACATTATTGACCCGTGGCTTTGGGAAAGGGTCCCAGTGTGTCCATTCCCTAGGTGGTAAATGGTAGGGGACTGATGATTAGCGTCGGGGGGTGGTGGGCCGTCACTGGATAGGGGCAAATTTATGACATTTGTCATAGGTGCGACCTAAGTTCATAGCGTCCTCACGCAGAGAAGGCCAATAGTATCTAGTTCGTATTGCGGTGATTGCTAGGGCGCGCCCACCGATATGAGAACTGCATATTCCTTCATGCAATTCTTTGAGGATCTTCTTTCCTATTTCTGGGGTTACACATCATAGAAGCGGTCGGCGTAGGACCGTTTGTATAAGATTCCGTCCTATAATATAAACCAGTTTCTCTATCTTTTCCTATGGTTGGCTTTTTTGGAGTCTGGGGGCAGTATGCCATCTGTCAGGAACGCACGAATGGGGTCCGTGCAGGTAGGACTCTTATATAGCCAAAGGATTTCAGAAGGGTCGATGCTCCTTTCCATTAAGGTTTCCCACTTGATTTTTTTTGGCTTCCCGTCGTCTGAAGAGGTAGCTAGCTTTGATAGCACGTCCGCTTGTCGATTCTCCGACCGCGATATATGCGTTATCGAAAAATGCTTCAATAGTCAGGTAGCTTCCCGTACTCATCAAACGTAGGCCGCTATGGTGTCATCCTTACTTCATATTCCCACTGAGCTGACTGAGAACGAGTTGGGAGTCTGAGAATGCCCTAGCCGAGTCTGCCCCTACCGTATAACATAACTCCACCCCCGCTATGAGAGCCTCATACTCGGGCTCATTATTGGATGCATTGAACATGAATTTCAAGAAATGCTCGTGCCTTTCTCCCTGTGGTTTTGATGATCAGGTCGGCACCACTGCCATTTTTAGTGGATGAGCCGTCCACATAAAGGTTCCAAGAGGGGGTAGGTGATGTTGCGTCAAGAGGAATACTGATGCTTTTGGTCAAGAAATTCGCTAAGGCTTGGGCCCTGATTGCCTGTTGCGCCTCGAAGGTGAGGTTGTATTGAGATAGCTCTACCTCCCACTTTAAGAGCCTTCTGGAGGCATCCAACCTTTACAAAACATTTTTCACAGGCTGGTCAATGAGGATGGCTACCCTATATGCTTTAAAATAAGGACGCAGTTTTCAGCTAGCCATCTCCAACGCGTAAGCAAACTTCTCGATTAAAGGATAGTCCGCTTCGGCCCTAGCTAAGGCATGACTTATATAATATACCAGAATCTGTTCTCTGGCCTTTCTACAACCAGGACCGCGCTTACAACCTATTTTGAGACAGCTAGGTAGAGTTGGAGCGTCTCCACGGGGATGGGGCTGGCTATTTTTAGTAGGTGAGCTAGGTATGCCTTCAGTGCCTGGAAGGCATCATCTACTTCTTTGTCCGAAACAAAGTTAGCACGCCTCCGAAGGACGCAGAAGAAAGGTTGACATTTACAGGTGAACCTTGTCATGAAGCGGCCCAATGCCGCGATACACCCAGTTAATCAGTGGATTTCCTTGATGTTTCGCGGAGGTTTCATGTCTAACACTGCCTTGATTTTATCCGGGTTGGGCTCTATCCCATAGGTGCTGATTATGAAGCCAAGGAACTTCCCCGACTGGACTCCAAACACACATTTTTTTAGATTGAGCTTCATGTCGAATGTCTGAAGAATCTCGAATGTCTTCCGCAAATCTTGGTCGTTCTCGATATCAGGCATACTTTTAACTATCATATCATCCACATACACCTCCATCGTCTTCATAATAAGAGGTTCGAAAACTTTGTTTGCGAAATGGTGGATAGCCCCTACAATTTTTAGTCCAAAGGGCATCACCTTGTAGCAATGTAGCCCTTGATCAGTCATGAACATAGTCTTTTCATGGTCATTAGGGTATCAGGGTATTTGATGGTACTCTGAAAATGCATCCATGAAACTCAACAGGGCGTGCCCTACCATGGCTTTCACTAACTTATCTATCTTAGGCAGGGAGTAGCTATCCTTTTGGCATTCCTTGTTTAGGTCTGTAAAGTCGAAGCTCATCCTCCAAGTCCCCTTAGGTTTTTTAACAAGGGCTACATTTGAAATCCCCTCGGGATATTGGCACTCCCTAAGTAAGCCTGCCTCTAACAACATCTGTACCTCCACGGTTGCTGCCGCAGCCCTCTCCGGGCCCATGTGTCGTTTCTTCTGAATCACCAGCTTGTGGGCTGGATCCACATTCAGCCGATGATCCACTACCGCATGGTCAATGCCGGCCATTTCCTCGGGGCCAAAGGCGAAGATGCCTTGATACTCTTGTAGGAGATTAACCAAGGAGCATCTGGTGGTAGCCTCCATCTCTTGGCCAAATTAAACCGCACGATCGGGACGACCTTTCTCCAAGGGGATCTCCTCTATGCCGTCGACGGCCTCAGGGCGTGGTTGTTCAGGGTCGGCTAAAGCTAAAGTGTGCTCGGCGGGGGAAGGAGGCACAATTCGCTGCTTTTTATCCGAGCGTGGAGGTCCTGCAGGTCTGCACTTTATCGAATGCTCCACCAAGGGCCGAATGCTGACAAGGTAGCATTCTTGGGCTGTCCGTTGGTCTCCTTGTGATTTGTCAATGCTCCCATCATTTGCTTTGATCTGAAGCTGGAACAAATTTGAAGCGATGACAGCGTTCACTTTATGCAAACTTGGTCTAGCTCTAGGTTCCTTGCCTTGGCCTTGTTCCCAAAGTGTACCGGGAGGTGAATTATTCCTGTGGGGTTCACTTCTTGTTCCTTAAAGCCCAGAATGGGGTGTATTAGGGGGATGATATCTCTTCCCAAGTGCTTGAGCTTCTGGAAACAATCCTATGTGATGATATCGACGGAGCTTCCAGTATCGATCCAGATTTGACAGACGATGGCACTAGCCACTTTTAACTCGACCACCAGTGGGTCATTGTAAGGTGAGGTAAAGTGAGGGCCTTCGTGTCCATCGAATACCATTGTGGGGACTGTAAGACAGCTCCCCTGTTCGGCCGTAAGAACCTACCGCACTCCCTTCCAGGAGGACCGGGTAATGCCTTTCACGTACCCACCCGCAATGGTGGCTACTATTTCTATGGAACACTCCTCTTTTCGAGGCTCTAAGCATGCGAGCTCACGTTCCTTGCGAAGGAATCGTGGTTCCCTCTTCAAGAAGATGTCAATCTGCCCCTTGTCGGGCAGCTCAACTCTCTACACTCAGCGGCAGTGTGTCCATTCTGTTTGTGAAATTTGCAATACTTCCATGCATTGTGTGGCTTTGGTGCCGCTGTCATAGGTTGCAGCCTCTTCAGCATGGAATGTTCCTTTACTTCTATTAGTATGCTTCTAGGATCCGCGTTGAAGCGCGAATCCATGACCTCGAGCCCTGGCCTCTTGTCTGCTCGTCCTGCGTTCGTATCGATCAGGGTCTTGACCTTCTTAGAGGTGTCTAAGCTTTCTGCATAGATTTTCATCGCACTGATAAAGTCAACGGCCTTCCTTAGGGCCTCTATGATAAGTACCCATAGAGTATATCATATTAGAGTCATATTGGTGCATTTTTAGGGGATTCATAAGTTTTATGCTTAGTTTTTATCCCAAAAATCCCATTTTACACTTGGGTATAGTACTTTGATGACTTTTGTAGGTTTTGAGACCTTTTTGGTCAAGAATTTGACCATTAAAAGTCATCCTTATGACTCACCATGGACGCCCCCAATCACCATGCCCGTGGAAGAAAGAGAAGAATAAGAGAACACTAAGGCAGTGGCCACCACGGATCGTCCGTGGTGGTGCCCACGGTCTTTGGTCAACCTCTTTCTCTGAGACTTTTTGTTTTCTCATAGCTTTTCGACTTCTAAGCAGTTTTAAATGTCATTTATTCGAGTGGATGTTCGACTTCTAGGAGTTTCACTATAAAAGGGGTTGTTTGCATCCTCAATCAAAAATCCCATCCATTCCATTTTCTCCATACTTAGATTCGATTTAGATAGAGTTGAGAGCAAGTGAAGGTGAAAATTGCAATGATTTCAAATCGGGTTTGCAACGACGATTTAAGCGCGCATTGGCTGAGCAATTCTTCTCCCTTCTCATCTCTTTTCTCTTTAGATTTTTATGCTATGATATTATTGTTGATTCTTATGTTAAGTTCTTGATTGTTAATCTTGAAATTGAGTTGAATTGTTGCGATTGAACCATTTCTTGTTTTGATCAGAAAATGCTTTGGATTTATTGGGCTTATTCTATTGGATCTTAGACGTTGATTTGCTAGTAGGAAACTTGATCAATTTCTTACTTGTTTTAGACATTTGGTGAAGAACGGAAATGTGAAACTAGATGTTGGAAAACTAAGATTTGACTTAAGTGTGTGGGATCTTGAGAAAGACTACTATTTAAGAAACTCCTAAATTTGATAATCACGTTCTTAATGATCTTAAATTAATCAAAACCCTTGAGAAATGGTAGTTGATTAGATTTAAGAATTTCATTTTACCTTGAAAGAGGGGTTTGATAAATTGATTATCGGTTTTGAAATTACCCATCTAAACGGAAAGGCCCTTGATTAATTCTTAAGTTGGAAAATTGCTTGATTTGATTAAATTCCTTAATTGTTTACCTAGTAGCTTAAATAAGTAGCATAGTTAAATTTCGTTCTCAAATTTGGATTTGCTTAGCCTAACTTGATAGAATATAACCAAGTAGTTCAACCTAGTCTTTGTGGGAGACGACCTTGATTGCTACAATGCCACCATACGCTTGCGGCTGTATCAAGCTTTTTGCGTCGTTGTCAGGGACTAGTGTCGAATATTGGGTTTTTCTTGATAGGTTTGACTAAGCATTTTATTTTTTTCTTTGAAAAAAACCAAAAAAATGTGAAAATTTAAAAAAATTTTAAAAATTTTTTTAAAAAAAAACCATGGTGATTTTCCATTTCCCCCAATTCGAGCATGAATTGTTTTGGAGGTGTTTTAAGCGTTTCCATGCTTTTCTTGCTCAATGTACTTATTGTGCAGGTAAATGGAAAATTTTAGACATTGTTGACGAGGGTGTGAATAGTAAAATCCAAGCTCTTTTAGAATATTGGGATTTTGATGGTAAAAATGTTGATGAAGCATGGTATCTGCTTGAGTGGATTACTTGGGATTCATTTGAGTTTGAGAAGGCCAGTTGTGTTTCTAGATATTCATTCTTTGATTCTTGTGCATTTTATTCTAAATCTTATTATGCACGTTTTTGGTGTGACTTGTGTAATTCTTCTAACCATGCTACTAATTCATGTCCTTATTATGCATGCTATGCTCAACCTGACTCTGTATCGCCCTGGGACAATACTAATGTTATCCTGACTTTTCATGATTCATCCTTTCCTTTATCTCAGCACACGAGGCTCAAGGTGGGTGAAACTTTTGGATTGGTTGATAGGTTTAGTATTATTGATGCATGTTTTGAATCGGAAGATACTTTAGATAAGGTGCAAGATCTAGTTGAGACTTCTTTGGAGGGGTCACGTGATGTGTTTATGCATAAGGAGTCTCCTAACCTTAGTTTTGATGATATTTTTTCCCCAATCCTCTTGATCATTCTCATGCTTTCCCTCTGTGTTCACTACCCTCTCTTTCCCCCGAGTATCACATCGAAGTGCCCATTGATAATCCTATGATTTGTGATGCTAATGTTGATTTGGGCTATGAGGATGACATGTTCAATATGCTTGATGAGAATGTTGATAATTTTTATATCCCTAGGTTACTATAGTGGGTATAATGCCTCCCTTGACCCGTATTTCATGTACCTAGTTAATAGGCCTAGAAAAATCACATGGAATACTTTCTTTGATTTCTCTTTTGATTTTTATATGGCGTTTGGTTTATTAAAGAGGGCACTAACTTTCTTTGTTATGTTTATCTTCATGCTCTCTTATACCCAAGCATGTGAGCCCTATGCCGTGGTGTTTGACAAACTTTTATGGGCCTTGACTATGTTTGATTTAATGAGTCGAGTCCTGAAGTTGTGATGGAGTGGCTGATGCTCCATT